>JBBPBS010000437.1:513435-547887 GCA_037974835.1 Cicer judaicum
GATTAAGTTTAGGGAGGACGAAAATGACCTAAATGTTAATCCAATGACAGAAAACACCTATTGGATGCACAAGATTGGTTAAACACCCTAATTGTACATGAATTAGCCTAGGGAGGACGAAAATGACCTAATTCTTCATCCAATGACACAAAAACACCTATTGGATGTACAAGATTGGTTAGAAACCCTAATTGGACAAGATTAAGTGTAGGGAGGATGAAAATGACCTAAATGTTCATCCAATGACCCAAAACACCTATTGGATGCACAAGATTAGTTAAAAACCCAAATTGGACAAGATTAAGTGTAGGGAGAATGAAAATGACCTAAATGTTCATCCAATGACCCAAAACACCTATTGGATGCACAAGATTAGTTAAAAACCCTAATTGGACAAGATTAAGTGTAGGGAGGACGAAAATGACCTAAATATTCTTCCAATGACACAAAAACAACTATTGGATGCACAAGATTGGTTAAAAACCCTAATTTGACAAGAATAAGCCTAGGGAGAACGAAAATGGCCTAATTGTTCATCAAATGACACAAAACACCTATTGGATGCATAAGATTGGTTAAAAACCCTAATTTGACAAGATTAAGTGTAGGGAGGACGAAAATGACCTAAATGTTCATCCAATGACACAAAAACACCTATTGGATGCACAAGATTGGTTAAAAACCCTAATTGGACAGGAATTAGCCTAGGCAGGACGAAAATGACCTAAATGTTCATCCAATGACACAAAACACCTATTGGATGCACAAGATTGGTTAAAAACCCTAATTGGACAAGATTAAGTGTAGGGAGGACGAAAATGACCTAAATGTTCATCCAATGACACAAAACACCTATTGGATGCACAAGATTGGTTAAAAACCCTAGTTGGACAGGAATTAGCCTAGGCAGGACGAAAATGACCTAATTGTCCATCCAATGACACAAAAACACCTATTGGATGCACAAGATTGGTTAGAAACCCTAATTGGACAAGATTAAGTTTAGGGAGGACGTAAATGACCTAAATGTTCATCCAATGACACAAAACACCTATTGGATGCACAAGATTGGTTAAAAACCCTAATTGGACAAGATTAAGTGAATGGAGGACGAAAATGACCTAAATATTCTTCCAATGACACAAAAACACCCCTTGGATGCACAAGATTGGTTAGAAACCCTAATTGGATAAGAATAAGCCTAGGGAGGATGAAAATCACCTAATATTTCATCCAATGACTCAAAACACCTATTGGATGTACAAGATTGGTTAAAAACCCTAATTGGACAAGATTAAGTGTAGGGAGGACGAAAATGACCTAAATGTTCATCCAATGACACAAAAACACCTATTGGATACACAATATTGGTTAAAAACCCTAATTGGACAGGAATTAGCCTAGGCAGGACGAAAATGACCTAATTGTTCATCTAATGACACAAAATACCTATTGGATGCACAAGATTGGTTAAAAACCCTAATTGGACAAGATTAAGTGTAGGGAGGACGAAAATGACCTAAATGTTCATCCAATGACACAAAACACCTATTGGATGCACAAGATTGGTTAAAAACCCTAATTGGACAGGAATTAGCCTAGGCAGGACGAAAATGACCTAATTGTCCATCTAATGACACAAAAACACCTATTGGATGCACAAAATTGGTTAGAAACCCTAATTGGACAGGAATTAGCCTAGGCAGGACGAAAATGACCTAATTGTCCATCCAATGACACAAAAATACCTATTGGATGCACAAGATTGGTTAAAAACCTTAATTGGACAAGAATGAGCTTAGGGAGGACGAAAATGACCTAAATGTTCATCCAATGACACAAAAACACCTATTGGATGCACAAGATTGGTTAAAAACCCTAATTGGATTAGATTAAGTGTAGGGAGGACGAAAATGACCTAAATGTTCATCCAATGACACAAAACACCTATTGGATGCACAAGATTGGTTAAAAACCCTAATTGGACAGGAATTAGCCTAGGCAGGACGAAAATGACCTAATTGTCCATCCAATGACACAAAAACACCTATTGGATGCACAAGATTGGTTAGAAACCCTAATTGGACAAGATTAAGTTTAGGGAGGACGAAAATGACCTAAATGTTCATCCAATGACACAAAAACACCTATTGGATGCACAAGATTGGTTAAAAACCCTAATTGGACAAGAATTAGCCTAGGGAGGACGAAAATGACCTAATTGTTCATCCAATGACACAAAAACACCTATTGGATGCACAAGATTGGTTAGAAACCCTAATTGCACAAAATTAAGTTTAGGGAGGACGAAAATGACCTAAATGTTCATCCAATGACACAAAACACCTATTGGATGCACAAGATTGGTTAAAAACCCTAATTGGACAAGAAATAGCCTAGGGAGGACGAAAATGACCTAATTGTTCATCCAATGACACAAAAACAACTATTTGATGCACAAGATTGGTTAGAAACCCTAATTGGACAACATTAAGTTTAGGGAGGACGAAAATGACCTAAATGTTCATCCAATGACACAAAACACCTATTGGATGCACAAGATTAGTTAAAAACCCTACTTGGACAAGATTAAGTGTAGGGAGGACGAAAATGACCTAAATATTCTTCCAATGACACAAAAACACCCATTGGATGCACAAGATTGGAATGAAACCCTAATTGGACAAGAATAAGCCTAGGTATGACAAAAATGACATAATTGTTCATCCAATGACACAAAACACCTATTGGATGCACAAGATTGGTTAGAAACCCTAATTGGACAAGATTAAGTGTAGGGAGGATGAAAATGACCTAAATGTTCATCCAATGACCCAAAACACCTATTGGATGCACAAGATTAGTTAAAAACCCTAATTGGACAAGATTAAGTGTAGGGAGGATGAAAATGACCTAAATGTTCATTCAATGACACAAAAACACCTATTGGATGCACAATATTGGTTAGAAACCCTAATTGGACAAGATTAAGTTTAGGGAGGACGAAAATGACCTAAATGTTCATCCAATGACACAAAACACCTATTGGATGCACAAGATTAGTTAAAAACCCTACTTGGACAAGATTAAGTGTAGGGAGGACCAAAATGACCTAAATATTCTTCCAATGACACAAAAACACCCATTGGATGCACAAGATTGGAATGAAACCCTAATTGGACAAGAATAAGCCTAGGTATGACAAAAATGACATAATTGTTCATCCAATGACACAAAACACCTATTGGATGCACAAGATTGGTTAGAAACCCTAATTGGACAAGATTAAGTGTAGGGAGGATGAAAATGACCTAAATGTTCATCCAATGACCCAAAACACCTATTGGATGCACAAGATTAGTTAAAAACCCTAATTGGACAAGATTAAGTGTAGGGAGGATGAAAATGACCTAAATGTTCATCCAATGACCCAAAACACCTATTGGATGCACAAGATTAGTTAAAAACCCTAATTGGATTAGATTAAGTGTAGGGAGGACGAAAATGACCTAAATGTTCATCCAATGACACAAAACACCTATTGGATGCACAAGATTGGTTAAAAACCCTAATTGGACAGGAATTAGCCTAGGCAGGACGAAAATGACCTAATTGTCCATCCAATGACACAAAAACACCTATTGGATGCACAAGATTGGTTAAAAACCTTAATTGGACAAGAATGAGCCTAGGGAGGACGAAAATGACCTATATGTTCATCCAATGACACAAAAACACCTATTGGATGCACAAGATTGGTTAGAAACCTAGGGTGGACGAAAATGACCTAATTGGTCATCCAATGACACAAAAACACCAATTGGATGCACAAGATTGGTTAGAAACCCTAATTGGACAAAATTAAGTTTAGGGAGGACGAAAATGACCTAAATGTTCATCCAATGACACAAAAACACCTATCGAATGCACAAGATTGGTTAGAAACCCTAATTGGACAGGATTAAGTTTAGGGAGGACGAAAATGACCTAAATGTTAATCCAATGACAGAAAACACCTATTGGATGCACAAGATTGGTTAAACACCCTAATTGTACATGAATTAGCCTAGGGAGGACGAAAATGACCTAATTCTTCATCCAATGACACAAAAACACCTATTGGATGTACAAGATTGGTTAGAAACCCTAATTGGACAAGATTAAGTGTAGGGAGGATGAAAATGACCTAAATGTTCATCCAATGACCCAAAACACCTATTGGATGCACAAGATTAGTTAAAAACCCTAATTGGACAAGATTAAGTGTAGGGAGGATGAAAATGACCTAAATGTTCATCCAATGACCCAAAACACCTATTGGATGCACAAGATTAGTTAAAAACCCTAATTGGACAAGATTAAGTGTAGGGAGGACGAAAATGACCTAAATATTCTTCCAATGACACAAAAACAACTATTGGATGCACAAGATTGGTTAAAAACCCTAATTGGACAAGAATAAGCCCAGGGAGAACGAAAATGACCTAATTGTTCATCAAATGACACAAAACACCTATTGGATGCACAAGATTGGTTAAAAACCCCAATTTGACAAGATTAAGTGTAGGGATGACGAAAATGACCTAAATGTTCATCCAATGACACAAAAACACCTATTGGATGCACAAGATTGGTTAAAAACCCTAATTGGACAAGAATTAGCCTAGGCAGGACGAAAATGACCTAATTGTTCATCCAATGACACAAAACACCTATTGGATGCACAAGATTGGTTAAAAACCCTAATTGGATTAGATTAAGTGTAGGGAGGACGAAAATGACCTAAATGTTCATCCAATGACACAAAACACCTATTGGATGCACAAGATTGGTTAAAAACCCTAATTGGACAGGAATTAGCCTAGGCAGGACGAAAATGACCTAATTGTCCATCCAATGACACAAAAACACCTATTGGATGCACAAGATTGGTTAAAAACCTTAATTGGACAAGAATGTGCCTAGGGAGGACGAAAATGACCTATATGTTCATCCAATGACACAAAAACACCTATTGGATGCACAAGATTGGTTAGAAACCTAGGGTGGACGAAAATGACCTAATTGGTCATCCAATGACACAAAAACACCAATTGGATGCACAAGATTGGTTAGAAACCCTAATTGGACAAAATTAAGTTTAGGGAGGACGAAAATGACCTAAATGTTCATCCAATGACACAAAAAGACCTATCGGATGCACAAGATTGGTTAGAAACCCTAATTGGACAGGATTAAGTTTAGGGAGGACGAAAATGACCTAAATGTTAATCCAATGACAGAAAACACCTATTGGATGCACAAGATTGGTTAAACAACCTAATTGGACATGAATTAGCCTAGGGAGGACGAAAATGACCTAATTCTTCATCCAATGACACAAAAACACCTATTGGATGTACAAGATTGGTTAGAAACCCTAATTGGACAAGATTAAGTGTAGGGAGGATGAAAATGACCTAAATGTTCATCCAATGACCCAAAACACCTATTGGATGCACAAGATTAGTTAAAAACCCTAATTGGACAAGATTAAGTGTAGGGAGGATGAAAATGACCTAAATGTTCATCCAATGACCCAAAACACCTATTGGATGCACAAGATTAGTTAAAAACCCTAATTGGACAAGATTAAGTGTAGGGAGGACGAAAATGACCTAAATATTTTTCCAATGACACAAAAACAACTATTGGATGCACAAGATTGGTTAAAAACCCTAATTCGACAAGAATAAGCCTAGGGAGAACGAAAATGACCTAATTGTTCATCAAATGACACAAAACACCTATTGGATGCACAAGATTGGTTAAAAACCCTAATTTGACAAGATTAAGTGTAGGGAGGACGAAAATGACCTAAATGTTCATCCAATGACCCAAAACACCTATTGGATGCACAAGATTAGTTAAAAACCCTAATTGGACAAGATTAAGTGTAGGGAGGATGAAAATGACCTAAATGTTCATCCAATGACCCAAAACACCTATTGGATGCACAAGATTAGTTAAAAACCCTAATTGGACAAGATTAAGTGTAGGGAGGACGAAAATGACCTAAATATTCTTCCAATGACACAAAAACAACTATTGGATGCACAAGATTGGTTAAAAACCCTAATTGGACAAGAATAAGCCTAGGGAGAACGAAAATGACCTAATTGTTCATCAAATGACACAAAACACCTATTGGATGCACAAGATTGGTTAAAAACCCTAATTTGACAAGATTAAGTGTAGGGAGGACGAAAATGACCTAAATGTTCATACAATGACACAAAAACACCTATTGGATGCACAAGATTGGTTAAAAACCCTAATTGGACAGGAATTAGCCTAGGCAGGACGAAAATGACCTAATTGTTCATCCAATGACACAAAACACCTATTGGATGCACAAGATTGGTTAAAAACCCTAATTGGATTAGATTAAGTGTATGGAGGACGAAAATGACCTAAATGTTCATCCAATGACACAAAACACCTATTGGATGCACAAGATTGGTTAAAAACCCTAATTGGACAGGAATTAGCCTAGGCAGGACGAAAATGACCTAATTGTCCATCCAATGACACAAAAACACCTATTGGATGCACAAGATTGGTTAGAAACCCTAATTGGACAAGATTAAGTTTAGGGAGGACGTAAATGACCTAAATGTTCATCCAATGACACAAAACACCTATTGGATGCACAAGATTGGTTAAAAACCCTAATTGGACAAGATTAAGTGAAGGGAGGACGAAAATGACCTAAATATTCTTCCAATGACACAAAAACACCCCTTGGATGCACAAGATTGGTTAGAAACCCTAATTGGATAAGAATAAGCCTAGGGAGGATGAAAATCACCTAATATTTCATCCAATGACTCAAAACACCTATTGGATGTACAAGATTGGTTAAAAACCCTAATTGGACAAGATTAAGTGTAGGGAGGACGAAAATGACCTAAATGTTCATCCAATGACACAAAAACACCTATTGGATGCACAAGATTGGTTAAAAACCCTAATTGGACAAGATTAAGTGTAGGGAGGACGAAAATGACCTAAATGTTCATCCAATGACACAAAAACACCTATTGGATGCACAAGATTGGTTAAAAACCCTAATTGGACAGGAATTAGCCTAGGCAGGACGAAAATGACCTAAATGTTCATCCAATGACACAAAACACCTATTGGATGCACAAGATTGGTTAAAAACCCTAATTGGACAAGATTAAGTGTAGGGAGGACGAAAATGACCTAAATGTTCATCCAATGACACAAAACACCTATTGGATGCACAAGATTGGTTAAAAACCCTAATTTGACAAGATTAAGTGTAGGGAGGACGAAAATGACCTAAATGTTCATCCAATGACACAAAAACACCTATTGGATGCACAAGATTGGTTAAAAACCCTAATTGGACAGGAATTAGCCTAGGCAGGACGAAAATGACCTAATTGTTCATCCAATGACACAAAACACCTATTGGATGCACAAGATTGGTTAAAAACCCTAATTGGATTAGATTAAGTGTACGGAGGACGAAAATGACCTAAATGTTCATCCAATGACACAAAACACCTATTGGATGCACAAAATTGGTTAAAAACCCTAATTGGACAGGAATTAGCCTAGGCAGGACGAAAATGACCTAATTGTCCATCCAATGACACAAAAACACCTATTGGATGCACAAGATTGGTTAAAAACCTTAATTGGACAAGAATGAGCCTAGGGAGGACGAAAATGACCTATATGTTCATCCAATGACACAAAAACACCTATTGGATGCACAAGATTGGTTAGATACCTAGGGTGGACGAAAATGACCTAATTGGTCATCCAATGACACAAAAACACCAATTGGATGCACAAGATTGGTTAGAAACCCTAATTGGACAAAATTAAGTTTAGGGAGGACGAAAATGACCTAAATGTTCATCCAATGACACAAAAACACCTATCGGATGCACAAGATTGGTTAGAAACCCTAATTGGACAGGATTAAGTTTAGGGAGGACGAAAATGACCTAAATGTTAATCCAATGACAGAAAACACCTATTGGATGCACAAGATTGGTTAAACACCCTAATTGGACATGAATTAGCCTAGGGAGGACGAAAATGACCTAATTCTTCATCCAATGACACAAAAACACCTATTGGATGTACAAGATTGGTTAGAAACCCTAATTGGACAAGATTAAGTGTAGGGAGGATGAAAATGACCTAAATGTTCATCCAATGACCCAAAACACCTATTGGATGCACTAGATTAGTTAAAAACCCTAATTGGACAAGATTAAGTGTAGGGAGGATGAAAATGACCTAAATGTTCATCCAATGACCCAAAACACCTATTGGATGCACAAGATTAGTTAAAAACCCTAATTGGACAAGATTAAGTGTAGGGAGGACGAAAATGACCTAAATATTCTTCCAATGACACAAAAACAACTATTGGATGCACAAGATTGGTTAAAAACCCTAATTGGACAAGAATAAGCCTAGGGAGAACGAAAATGACCTAATTGTTCATCAAATGACACAAAACACCTATTGGATGCACAAGATTGGTTAAAAACCCTAATTTGACAAGATTAAGTGTAGGGAGGACGAAAATGACCTAAATGTTCATCCAATGACACAAAAACACCTATTGAATGCACAAGATTGGTTAAAAACCCTAATTAGACAGGAATTAGCCTAGAAAGGACGAAAATGACCTAATTGTTCATCCAATGACACAAAACACCTATTGGATGCACAAGATTGGTTAAAAACCCTAATTGGATTAGATTAAGTGTAGGGAGGACGAAAATGACCTAAATGTTCATCCAATGACACAAAACACCTATTGGATGCACAAGATTGGTTAAAAACCCTAATTGGACAGGAATTAGCCTAGGCAGGACGAAAATGACCTAATTGTCCATCCAATGACACAAAAACACCTATTGGATGCACAAGATTGGTTAAAAACCTTAATTGGACAAGAATGAGCCTAGGGAGGACGAAAATGACCTATATGTTCATCCAATGACACAAAAACACCTATTGGATGCACAAGATTGGTTAGAAACCTAGGGTGGACGAAAACTACCTAATTGGTCATCCAATGACACAAAAACACCAATTGGATGCACAAGATTGGTTAGAAACCCTAATTGGACAAGATTAAGTTTAGGGAGGACGTAAATGACCTAAATGTTCATCCAATGACACAAAACACCTATTGGATGCACAAGATTGGTTAAAAACCCTAATTGGACAAGATTAAGTGAATGGAGGACGAAAATGACCTAAATATTCTTCCAATGACACAAAAACACCCCTTGGATGCACAAGATTGGTTAGAAACCCTAATTGGATAAGAATAAGCCTAGGGAGGATGAAAATCACCTAATTGTTCATCCAATGACTCAAAACACCTATTGGATGTACAAGATTGGTTAAAAACCCTAATTGGACAAGATTAAGTGTAGGGAGGACGAAAATGACCTAAATGTTCATCCAATGACACAAAAACACCTATTGGATACACAAGATTGGTTAAAAACCCTAATTGGACAGGAATTAGCCTATGCAGGACGAAAATGACCTAATTGTTCATCTAATTACACAAAATACCTATTGGATACACAAGATTGGTTAAAAACCCTAATTGGACAAGATTAAGTGTAGGGAGGACGAAAATGACCTAAATGTTCATCCAATGACACAAAACACCTATTGGATGCACAAGATTGGTTAAAAACCCTAATTGGACAGGAATTAGCCTAGGCAGGACGAAAATGACCTAATTGTCCATCTAATGACACAAAAATACCTATTGGATGCACAAAATTTGTTAGAAACCCTAATCGGTCAAGATTAAGTTTAGGGAGGAGGAAAATGACCTAAATGTTCATCCAATGACATAAAACTCCTATTGGATGCACAAGATTAGTTAAAAACCCTACTTGGACAAGATTAAGTGTAGGGAGGACGAAAATGACCTAAATATTCTTCCAATGACACAAAAACACCCATTGGATGCACAAGATTGGAATGAAACCCTAATTGGACAAGAATAAGCCTAGGTATGACAAAAATGACATAATTGTTCATCCAATGACACAAAACACCTATTGGATGCACAAGATTGTTTAAAAACCCTAATTGGACAAGATTAAGGGTAGGGAGGACGAAAATGACCTAAATGTTCATCCAATGACACAGAAACACTTATTGGATGCACAAGATTGGTTAAAAACCCAAATTGGACAAGAATAAGCCAAGGGAGGACAAAAATGACCTAATTGTTCATCCAATGACACAAAACACCTATTGGATTTACAAGATTGGTTAAAAACCCTAATTGGACAAGATTAAGTGTAGGGAGGACGAAAATGACCAAAATATTCATCCAATGACACAAAAACACCTATTGGATGCACAAGATTGGTTAAAAACCCTAATTGGACAAGATTAAGTTTTGGGAGGACGAAAATGACCTAAATGTTCATCCAATGACACAAAAACACCAATTGGACAAGAATTAAACTAGGGAGGACGAAAATGACCTAATTTTTCATCCAATGACACAAAAACACCTATTGGATGCACAAGATTGGTTAGAAACCCTAATTTCACCAAATTAGGTTTAGGGAGGACGAAAATGACCTAAATGTTCATCCAATGACACAAAAACACCTATTGGATGCACAAGATTGGTTAGAAACCCTAATTGGACGAGATTAAGTTTAGGGAGGACGAAAAAGACCTAAATGTTCATCCAATGACACAAAACACCTATTGGATGCAAAAGATTAGTTAAAAACCCTACTTGGACAAGATTAAGTGTAGGGACGATGAAAATGACCTAAATATTCTTCCAATGACACAAAAACACCCATTGGATGCACAAGATTGGAATGAAACCCTAATTGGACAAGAATAAGCCTAGGTATGACAAAAATGACCTAATTGTTCATCCAATGACACAAAAACACCTATTGGATGCACAAGATTGGTTGGAAACGCTAATTAGACAATATTAAGTTTAGGGAGGACAAAACTGACCTAAATGTTCATTCAATGACACAAAAACACCTATTGGATGCACAATATTGGTTAGAAACCTTAATTGGACAAGATTAAGTTTAGGGAGGACGAAAATGACCTAAATGTTCATCCAATGACACAAAACACCTATTGGATGCAAAAGATTAGTTAAAAACCCTACTTGGACAAGATTAAGTGTAGGGACGATGAAAATGACCTAAATATTCTTCCAATGACACAAAAACACCTATTGGATGCACAAGATTGGTTAACAACCTTAATTGGACAAGAATGAGCCTAGGGAGGACGAAAATGACCTATATGTTCATCCAATGACACAAAAACACCTATTGGATGCACAAGATTGGTTAGAAACCTAGGGTGGACGAAAATGACCTAATTGGTCATCCAATGACACAAAAACACCAATTGGATGCACAAGATTGGTTAGAAACCCTAATTGGACAAAATTAAGTTTAGGGAGGACGAAAATGACCTAAATGTTCATCCAATGACACAAAACACCTATTGGATGCACAAGATTGGTTAAAAACCCTAATTGGACAGGAATTAGCCTAGGCAGGACGAAAATGACCTAATTGTCCATCCAATGACACAAAAACACCTATTGGATGCACAAGATTGGTTAAAAACCTTAATTGGACAAGAATGAGCTTAGGGAGGACGAAAATGACCTAAATGTTCATCCAATGACACAAAAACACCTATTGGATGCACAAGATTGGTTAAAAACCCTAATTAGACAGGAATTAGCCTAGGCAGGACGAAAATGACCTAATTGTTCATCCAATGACACAAAACACCTATTGGATGCACAAGATTGGTTAAAAACCCTAATTGGATTAGATTAAGTGTAGGGAGGACGAAAATGACCTAAATGTTCATCCAATGACACAAAACACCTATTGGATGCACAAGATTGGTTAAAAACCCTAATTGGACAGGAATTAGCCTAGGCAGGACGAAAATGACCTAATTGTCCATCCAATGACACAAAAACACCTATTGGATGCACAAGATTGGTTAAAAACCTTAATTGGACAAGAATGTGCCTAGGGAGGACGAAAATGACCTATATGTTCATCCAATGACACAAAAACACCTATTGGATGCACAAGATTGGTTAGAAACCTAGGGTGGACGAAAATGACCTAATTGGTCATCCAATGACACAAAAACACCAATTGGATGCACAAGATTGGTTAGAAACCCTAATTGGACAAAATTAAGTTTAGGGAGGACGAAAATGACCTAAATGTTCATCCAATGACACAAAAAGACCTATCGGATGCACAAGATTGGTTAGAAACCCTAATTGGACAGGATTAAGTTTAGGGAGGACGAAAATGACCTAAATGTTAATCCAATGACAGAAAACACCTATTGGATGCACAAGATTGGTTAAACAACCTAATTGGACATGAATTAGCCTAGGGAGGACGAAAATGACCTAATTCTTCATCCAATGACACAAAAACACCTATTGGATGTACAAGATTGGTTAGAAACCCTAATTGGACAAGATTAAGTGTAGGGAGGATGAAAATGACCTAAATGTTCATCCAATGACCCAAAACACCTATTGGATGCACAAGATTAGTTAAAAACCCTAATTGGACAAGATTAAGTGTAGGGAGGATGAAAATGACCTAAATGTTCATCCAATGACCCAAAACACCTATTGGATGCACAAGATTAGTTAAAAACCCTAATTGGACAAGATTAAGTGTAGGGAGGACGAAAATGACCTAAATATTTTTCCAATGACACAAAAACAACTATTGGATGCACAAGATTGGTTAAAAACCCTAATTCGACAAGAATAAGCCTAGGGAGAACGAAAATGACCTAATTGTTCATCAAATGACACAAAACACCTATTGGATGCACAAGATTGGTTAAAAACCCTAATTTGACAAGATTAAGTGTAGGGAGGACGAAAATGACCTAAATGTTCATCCAATGACCCAAAACACCTATTGGATGCACAAGATTAGTTAAAAACCCTAATTGGACAAGATTAAGTGTAGGGAGGATGAAAATGACCTAAATGTTCATCCAATGACCCAAAACACCTATTGGATGCACAAGATTAGTTAAAAACCCTAATTGGACAAGATTAAGTGTAGGGAGGACGAAAATGACCTAAATATTCTTCCAATGACACAAAAACAACTATTGGATGCACAAGATTGGTTAAAAACCCTAATTGGACAAGAATAAGCCTACGGAGAACGAAAATGACCTAATTGTTCATCAAATGACACAAAACACCTATTGGATGCACAAGATTGGTTAAAAACCCTAATTTGACAAGATTAAGTGTAGGGAGGACGAAAATGACCTAAATGTTCATCCAATGACACAAAAACACCTATTGGATGCACAAGATTGGTTAAAAACCCTAATTGGACAGGAATTAGCCTAGGCAGGACGAAAATGACCTAATTGTTCATCCAATGACACAAAACACCTATTGGATGCACAAGATTGGTTAAAAACCTTAATTGGACAAGAATGAGCCTAGGGAGGACGAAAATGACCTAAATGTTCATCCAATGACACAAAACACCTATTGGATGCACAAGATTGGTTAAAAACCCTAATTGGACAAGATTAAGTGTAGGGAGGACGAAAATGACCTAAATGTTCATCCAATGACACAAAACACCTATTGGATGCACAAGATTGGTTAAAAACCCTAATTGGACAGGAATTAGCCTAGGCAGGACGAAAATGACCTAATTGTCCATCTAATGACACAAAAACACCTATTGGATGCACAAAATTGGTTAGAAACCCTAATTGGACAAGATTAAGTTTAGGGAGGACGAAAATGACCTAAATGTTCATCCAATGACACAAAAACACCTATTGGATACACAAGATTGGTTAAAAACCCTAATTGGACAGGAATTAGCCTAGGCAGGACGAAAATGACCTAATTGTTCATCTAATGACACAAAATACCTATTGGATGCACAAGATTGGTTAAAAACCCTAATTGGACAAGATTAAGTGTAGGGAGGACGAAAATGACCTAAATGTTCATCCAATGACACAAAACACCTATTGGATGCACAAGATTGGTTAAAAACCCTAATTGGACAAGAATTAGCGTAGGGAGGACGAAAATGACCTAATTGTTCATCCAATGACACAAAAACACCTATTGGATGCACAAGATTGGTTAGAAACCCTAATTGGACAAGATTAAGTTTAGGGAGGACGAAAATGACCTAAATGTTCATCCAATGACACAAAACACCTATTGGATGCAAAAGATTAGTTAAAAACCCTACTTGGACAAGATTAAGTGTAGGGACGATGAAAATGACCTAAATATTCTTCCAATGACACAAAAACACCCATTGGATGCACAAGATTGGAATGAAACCCTAATTGGACAAGAATAAGCCTAGGTATGACAAAAATGACCTAATTGTTTATCCAATGACACAAAAACACCTATTGGATGCACAAGATTACTTATAAACCCTAATTGGACAAGATTAAGTTTAGGGAGGACGAAAATGACCTAAATGTTCATCCAATGACAAAAAACACCTATTGGATGCACAAGATTGGTTAAAAACCCTAATTGGACCAGAATTAGCCTAGGGAGGACGAAAATGACCTAATTGTTCATCCAATGACACAAAAACACCTATTGGATGCACAAGATTGGTTAGAAACCCTAATTGCACAAAATTAAGTTTAGGGAGGACGAAAATGACCTAAATGTTCATCCAATGACACAAAACACCTATTGGATGCACAAGATTGGTTAAAAACCCTAATTGAACAAGAAATAGCCTAGGGAGGACGAAAATGACCTAATTGTTCATCCAATGACACAAAAACAACTATTTGATGCACAAGATTGGTTAGAAACCCTAATTGGACAAGATTAAGTTTAGGGAGGACGAAAATGACCTAAATGTTCATCCAATGACACAAAACACCTATTGGATGCACAAGATTAGTTAAAAACCCTACTTGGACAAGATTAAGTGTAGGGAGGACCAAAATGACCTAAATATTCTTCCAATGACACAAAAACACCCATTGGATGCACAAGATTGGAATGAAACCCTAATTGGACAAGAATAAGCCTAGGTATGACAAAAATGACATAATTGTTCATCCAATGACACAAAACACCTATTGGATGCACAAGATTGGTTAGAAACCCTAATTGGACAAGATTAAGTGTAGGGAGGATGAAAATGACCTAAATGTTCATCCAATGACCCAAAACACCTATTGGATGCACAAGATTAGTTAAAAACCCTAATTGGACAAGATTAAGTGTAGGGAGGATGAAAATGACCTAAATGTTCATCCAATGACCCAAAACACCTATTGGATGCACAAGATTAGTTAAAAACCCTAATTGGATTAGATTAAGTGTAGGGAGGACGAAAATGACCTAAATGTTCATCCAATGACACAAAACACCTATTGGATGCACAAGATTGGTTAAAAACCCTAATTGGACAGGAATTAGCCTAGGCAGGACGAAAATGACCTAATTGTCCATCCAATGACACAAAAACACCTATTGGATGCACAAGATTGGTTAAAAACCTTAATTGGACAAGAATGAGCCTAGGGAGGACGAAAATGACCTATATGTTCATCCAATGACACAAAAACACCTATTGGATGCACAAGATTGGTTAGAAACCTAGGGTGGACGAAAATGACCTAATTGGTCATCCAATGACACAAAAACACCAATTGGATGCACAAGATTGGTTAGAAACCCTAATTGGACAAAATTAAGTTTAGGGAGGACGAAAATGACCTAAATGTTCATCCAATGACACAAAAAGACCAATCGGATGCACAAGATTGGTTAGAAACCCTAATTGGACAGGATTAAGTTTAGGGAGGACGAAAATGACCTAAATGTTAATCCAATGACAGAAAACACCTATTGGATGCACAAGATTGGTTAAACAACCTAATTGGACATGAATTAGCCTAGGGAGGACGAAAATGACCTAATTCTTCATCCAATGACACAAAAACACCTATTGGATGTACAAGATTGGTTAGAAACCCTAATTGGACAAGATTAAGTGTAGGGAGGATGAAAATGACCTAAATGTTCATCCAATGACCCAAAACACCTATTGGATGCACAAGATTAGTTAAAAACCCAAATTGGACAAGATTAAGTGTAGGGAGAATGAAAATGACCTAAATGTTCATCCAATGACCCAAAACACCTATTGGATGCACAAGATTAGTTAAAAACCCTAATTGGACAAGATTAAGTGTAGGGAGGACGAAAATGACCTAAATATTCTTCCAATGACACAAAAACAACTATTGGATGCACAAGATTGGTTAAAAACCCTAATTTGACAAGAATAAGCCTAGGGAGAACGAAAATGGCCTAATTGTTCATCAAATGACACAAAACACCTATTGGATGCATAAGATTGGTTAAAAACCCTAATTTGACAAGATTAAGTGTAGGGAGGACGAAAATGACCTAAATGTTCATCCAATGACACAAAAACACCTATTGGATGCACAAGATTGGTTAAAAACCCTAATTGGACAGGAATTAGCCTAGGCAGGACGAAAATGACCTAAATGTTCATCCAATGACACAAAACACCTATTGGATGCACAAGATTGGTTAAAAACCCTAATTGGACAAGATTAAGTGTAGGGAGGACGAAAATGACCTAAATGTTCATCCAATGACACAAAACTCCTATTGGATGCACAAGATTGGTTAAAAACCCTAATTGGACAAGAATTAGCCTAGGGAGGACGAAAATGACCTAAATGTTCATCCAATGACACAAAACACCTATTGGATGCACAAGATTTGTTAAAAACCCTAATTGGACAAGATTAAGTGTAGGGAGGACGAAAATGACCTAAATGTTCATCCAATGACACAAAACACCTATTGGATGCACAAGATTTGTTAAAAACCCTAATTGGACAAGATTAAGTGTAGGGAGGACGAAAGTGACCTAAATATTCATCCAATGACACAAAAATACATATTGGATGCACAAGATTGGTTAAAAACCCTAATTGGACAAGAATTAGCCTAGCGAGGATGAAAACGACCTAATTGTTCATCCAATGACACAAAAATACCTATTGGATGCACAAGATTGGTTAGAAACCCTAATTGGACAAAATTAAGTTTAGGGAGGACGAAAATGACCTAAATGTTCATCCAATGACACAAAAACACCTATTGGATGCACAAGATTGGTTGGAAACGCTAATTAGACAATATTAAGTTTAGGGAGGACGAAACTGACCTAAATGTTCATTCAATGACACAAAAACACCTATTGGATGCACAATATTGGTTAGAAACCCTAATTGGACAAGATTAAGTTTAGGGAGGACGAAAATGACCTAAATGTTCATCCAATGACACAAAACACCTATTGGATGCAAAAGATTAGTTAAAAACCCTACTTGGACAAGATTAAGTGTAGGGACGATGAAAATGACCTAAATATTCTTCCAATGACACAAAAACACCTATTGGATGCACAAGATTGGTTAACAACCTTAATTGGACAAGAATGAGCCTAGGGAGGACGAAAATGACCTATATGTTCATCCAATGACACAAAAACACCTATTGGATGCACAAGATTGGTTAGAAACCTAGGGTGGACGAAAATGACCTAATTGGTCATCCAATGACACAAAAACACCAATTGGATGCACAAGATTGGTTAGAAACCCTAATTGGACAAAATTAAGTTTAGGGAGGACGAAAATGACCTAAATGTTCATCCAATGACACAAAAACACCTATCGGATGCACAAGATTGGTTAGAAACCCTAATTGGACATGATTAAGTTTAGGGAGGACGAAAATGACCTAAATGTTAATCCAATGACAGAAAACACCTATTGGATGCACAAGATTGGTTAAACACCCTAATTGTACATGAATTAGCCTAGGGAGGACGAAAATGACCTAATTCTTCATCCAATGACACAAAAACACCTATTGGATGTACAAGATTGGTTAGAAACCCTAATTGGACAAGATTAAGTGTAGGGAGGATGAAAATGACCTAAATGTTCATCCAATGACCCAAAACACCTATTGGATGCACAAGATTAGTTAAAAACCCTAATTGGACAAGATTAAGTGTAGGGAGGATGAAAATGACCTAAATGTTCATCCAATGACCCAAAACACCTATTGGATGCACAAGATTAGTTAAAAACCCTAATTGGACAAGATTAAGTGTAGGGAGGACAAAAATGACCTAAATATTCTTCCAATGACACAAAAACAACTATTGGATGCACAAGATTGGTTAAAAACCCTAATTGGACAAGAATAAGCCCAGGGAGAACGAAAATGACCTAATTGTTCATCAAATGACACAAAACACCTATTGGATGCACAAGATTGGTTAAAAACCCTAATTTGACAAGATTAAGTGTAGGGATGACGAAAATGACCTAAATGTTCATCCAATGACACAAAAACACCTATTGAATGCACAAGATTGGTTAAAAACCCTAATTGGACAGGAATTAGCCTAGGCAGGACGAAAATGACCTAATTGTTCATCCAATGACACAAAACACCTATTGGATGCACAAGATTGGTTAAAAACCCTAATTGGATTAGATTAAGTGTAGGGAGGACGAAAATGACCTAAATGTTCATCCAATGACACAAAACACCTATTGGATGCACAAGATTGGTTAAAAACCCTAATTGGACAGGAATTAGCCTAGGCAGGACGAAAATGACCTAATTGTCCATCCAATGACACAAAAACACCTATTGGATGCACAAGATTGGTTAGAAACCCTAATTGGACAAGCATAAGCCTAGGGAGGACGAAAATGACCTAAATGTTCATCCAATGACACAAAACACCTATTGGATGCAAAAGATTAGTTAAAAACCCTACTTGGACAAGATTAAGTGTAGGGACGATGAAAATGACCTAAATATTCTTCCAATGACACAAAAACACCTATTGGATGCACAAGATTGGTTAACAACCTTAATTGGACAAGAATGAGCCTAGGGAGGACGAAAATGACCTATATGTTCATCCAATGACACAAAAACACCTATTGGATGCACAAGATTGGTTAGAAACCTAGGGTGGACGAAAATGACCTAATTGGTCATCCAATGACACAAAAACACCAATTGGATGCACAAGATTGGTTAGAAACCCTAATTGGACAAAATTAAGTTTAGGGAGGACGAAAATGACCTAAATGTTCATCCAATGACACAAAAAGACCTATCGGATGCACAAGATTGGTTAGAAACCCTAATTGGACAGGATTAAGTTTAGGGAGGACGAAAATGACCTAAATGTTAATCCAATGACAGAAAACACCTATTGGATGCACAAGATTGGTTAAACAACCTAATTGGACATGAATTAGCCTAGGGAGGACGAAAATGACCTAATTCTTCATCCAATGACACAAAAACACCTATTGGATGTACAAGATTGGTTAGAAACCCTAATTGGACAAGATTAAGTGTAGGGAGGATGAAAATGACCTAAATGTTCATCCAATGACCCAAAACACCTATTGGATGCACAAGATTAGTTAAAAACCCTAATTGGACAAGATTAAGTGTAGGGAGGATGAAAATGACCTAAATGTTCATCCAATGACCCAAAACACCTATTGGATGCACAAGATTAGTTAAAAACCCTAATTGGACAAGATTAAGTGTAGGGAGGACGAAAATGACCTAAATATTTTTCCAATGACACAAAAACAACTATTGGATGCACAAGATTGGTTAAAAACCCTAATTTGACAAGATTAAGTGTAGGGAGGACGAAAATGACCTAAATGTTCATCCAATGACACAAAAACACCTATTGGATGCACAAGATTGGTTAAAAACCCTAATTAGACAGGAATTAGCCTAGGCAGGACGAAAATGACCTAATTGTTCATCCAATGACACAAAACACCTATTGGATGCACAAGATTGGTTAAAAACCCTAATTGGATTAGATTAAGTGTAGGGAGGACGAAAATGACCTAAATGTTCATCCAATGACACAAAACACCTATTGGATGCACAAGATTGGTTAAAAACCCTAATTGGACAGGAATTAGCCTAGGCAGGACGAAAATGACCTAATTGTCCCTCCAATGACACAAAAACACCTATTGGATGCACAAGATTGGTTAAAAACCTTAATTGGACAAGAATGAGCCTAGGGAGGACGAAAATGACCTATATGTTCATCCAATGACACAAAAACACCTATTGGATGCACAAGATTGGTTAGAAACCTAGGGTGGACGAAAACTACCTAATTGGTCATCCAATGACACAAAAACACCAATTGGATGCACAAGATTGGTTAGAAACCCTAATTGGACAAAATTAAGTTTAGCGAGGACGAAAATGACCTAAATGTTCACCCAATGACACAAAAACACCTATCGGATGCACAAGATTGGTTAGAAACCCTAATTGGACAGGATTAAGTTTAGGGAGGACGAAAATGACCTAAATGTTAATCCAATGACAGAAAACACCTATCGGATGCACAAGATTGGTTAAACACCCTAATTGGACATGAATTAGCCTAGGGAGGACGAAAATGACCTAATTCTTCATCCAATGACACAAAAACACCTATTGGATGTACAAGATTGGTTAGAAACCCTAATTGGACAAGATTAAGTGTAGGGAGGATGAAAATGACCTAAATGTTCATCCAATGACCCAAAACACCTATTGGATGCACAAGATTAGTTAAAAACCCTAATTGGACAAGATTAAGTGTAGGGAGGATGAAAATGACCTAAATGTTCATTCAATGACACAAAAACACCTATTGGATGCACAATATTGGTTAGAAACCCTAATTGGACAAGATTAAGTTTAGGGAGGACGAAAATGACCTAAATGTTCATCCAATGACACAAAACACCTATTGGATGCACAAGATTAGTTAAAAACCCTACTTGGACAAGATTAAGTGTAGGGAGGACCAAAATGACCTAAATATTCTTCCAATGACACAAAAACACCCATTGGATGCACAAGATTGGAATGAAACCCTAATTGGACAAGAATAAGCCTAGGTATGACAAAAATGACATAATTGTTCATCCAATGACACAAAACACCTATTGGATGCACAAGATTGGTTAGAAACCCTAATTGGACAAGATTAAGTGTAGGGAGGATGAAAATGACCTAAATGTTCATCCAATGACCCAAAACACCTATTGGATGCACAAGATTAGTTAAAAACCCTAATTGGACAAGATTAAGTGTAGGGAGGACGAAAATGACCTAAATGTTCATCCAATGACACAAAACACCTATTGGATGCACAAGATTGGTTAAAAACCCTAATTGGACAAGATTAAGTTTAGGGAGGACGAAAATGACCTAATTGTTCATCCAATGACACAAAAACACCTATTGGATGCACAAGATTGGTTAGAAACCCTAATTGGACAAGATTAAGTTTAGGGAGGACGAAAATGACCTAAATGTTCATCCAATGACACAAAACACCTATTGGATGCAAAAGATTAGTTAAAAACCCTACTTGGACAAGATTAAGTGTAGGGACGATGAAAATGACCTAAATATTCTTCCAATGACACAAAAACACCCATTGGATGCACAAGATTGGAATGAAACCCTAATTGGACAAGAATAAGCCTAGGTATGACAAAAATGACCTAATTGTTTATCCAATGACACAAAAACACCTATTGGATGCACAAGATTACTTATAAACCCTAATTGGACAAGATTAAGTTTAGGGAGGACGAAAATGACCTAAATGTTCATCCAATGACAAAAAACACCTATTGGATGCACAAGATTGGTTAAAAACCCTAATTGGACCAGAATTAGCCTAGGGAGGACGAAAATGACCTAATTGTTCATCCAATGACACAAAAACACCTATTGGATGCACAAGATTGGTTAGAAACCCTAATTGCACAAAATTAAGTTTAGGGAGGACGAAAATGACCTAAATGTTCATCCAATGACACAAAACACCTATTGGATGCACAAGATTGGTTAAAAACCCTAATTGAACAAGAAATAGCCTAGGGAGGACGAAAATGACCTAATTGTTCATTCAATGACACAAAAACAACTATTTGATGCACAAGATTGGTTAGAAACCCTAATTGGACAAGATTAAGTTTAGGGAGGACGAAAATGACCTAAATGTTCATCCAATGACACAAAACACCTATTGGATGCACAAGATTAGTTAAAAACCCTACTTGGACAAGATTAAGTGTAGGGAGGACCAAAATGACCTAAATATTCTTCCAATGACACAAAAACACCCATTGGATGCACAAGATTGGAATGAAACCCTAATTGGACAAGAATAAGCCTAGGTATGACAAAAATGACATAATTGTTCATCCAATGACACAAAACACCTATTGGATGCACAAGATTGTTTAAAAACCCTAATTGGACAAGATTAAGGGTAGGGAGGACGAAAATGACCTAAATGTTCATCCAATGACACAAAAACACTTATTGGATGCACAAGATTGGTTAAAAACCCAAATTGGACAAGAATAAGCCTAGGGAGGACAAAAATGACCTAATTGTTCATCCAATGACACAAAACACCTATTGGATTTACAAGATTGGTTAAAAACCCTAATTGGACAAGATTAAGTGTAGGGAGGACGAAAATGACCAAAATATTCATCCAATGACACAAAAACACCTATTGGATGCACAAGATTGGTTAAAAACCCTAATTGGACAAGATTAAGTTTTGGGAGGACGAAAATGACCTAAATGTTCATCCAATGACACAAAAACACCAATTGGACAAGAATTAAACTAGGGAGGACGAAAATGACCTAATTTTTCATCCAATGACACAAAAACACCTATTGGATGCACAAGATTGGTTAGAAACCCTAATTTCACCAAATTAGGTTTAGGGAGGACGAAAATGACCTAAATGTTCATCCAATGACACAAAAACACCTATTGGATGCACAAGATTGGTTAGAAACCCTAATTGGACGAGATTAAGTTTAGGGAGGACGAAAAAGACCTAAATGTTCATCCAATGACACAAAACACCTATTGGATGCAAAAGATTAGTTAAAAACCCTACTTGGACAAGATTAAGTGTAGGGACGATGAAAATGACCTAAATATTCTTCCAATGACACAAAAACACCCATTGGATGCACAAGATTGGAATGAAACCCTAATTGGACAAGAATAAGCCTAGGTATGACAAAAATGACCTAATTGTTCATCCAATGACACAAAAACACCTATTGGATGCACAAGATTGGTTGGAAACGCTAATTAGACAATATTAAGTTTAGGGAGGACAAAACTGACCTAAATGTTCATTCAATGACACAAAAACACCTATTGGATGCACAATATTGGTTAGAAACCTTAATTGGACAAGATTAAGTTTAGGGAGGACGAAAATGACCTAAATGTTCATCCAATGACACAAAACACCTATTGGATGCAAAAGATTAGTTAAAAACCCTACTTGGACAAGATTAAGTGTAGGGACGATGAAAATGACCTAAATATTCTTCCAATGACACAAAAACACCTATTGGATGCACAAGATTGGTTAACAACCTTAATTGGACAAGAATGAGCCTAGGGAGGACGAAAATGACCTATATGTTCATCCAATGACACAAAAACACCTATTGGATGCACAAGATTGGTTAGAAACCTAGGGTGGACGAAAATGACCTAATTGGTCATCCAATGACACAAAAACACCAATTGGATGCACAAGATTGGTTAGAAACCCTAATTGGAAAAAATTAAGTTTAGGGAGGACGAAAATGACCTAAATGTTCATCCAATGACACAAAAACACCTATCGGATGCACAACATTGGTTAAAAACCCTAATTGGACAGGATTAAGTTTAGGGAGGACGAAAATGACCTAAATGTTAATCCAATGACAGAAAACACCTATTGGATGCACAAGATTGGTTAAACACCCTAATTGGACATGAATTAGCCTAGGGAGCACGAAAATGACCTAATTCTTCATCCAATGACACAAAAACACCTATTGGATGTACAAGATTGGTTAGAAACCCTAATTGGACAAGATTAAGTGTAGGGAGGATGAAAATGACCTAAATGTTCATCCAATGACCCAAAACACCTATTGGATGCACAAGATTAGTTAAAAACCCAAATTGGACAAGATTAAGTGTAGGGAGAATGAAAATGACCTAAATGTTCATCCAATGACCCAAAACACCTATTGGATGCACAAGATTAGTTAAAAACCCTAATTGGACAAGATTAAGTGTAGGGAGGACGAAAATGACCTAAATATTCTTCCAATGACACAAAAACAACTATTGGATGCACAAGATTGGTTAAAAACCCTAATTGGACAAGAATAAGCCTAGGGAGAACGAAAATGGCCTAATTGTTCATCAAATGACACAAAACACCTATTGGATGCACAAGATTGGTTAAAAACCCTAATTTGACAAGATTAAGTGTAGGGAGGACGAAAATGACCTAAATGTTCATCCAATGACACAAAAACACCTATTGGATGCACAAGATTGGTTAAAAACCCTAATTGGACAGGAATTAGCCTAGGCAGGACGAAAATGACCTAATTGTTCATCCAATGACACAAAACACCTATTGGATGCACAAGATTGGTTAAAAACCTTAATTGGACAAGAATGAGCCTAGGGAGGACGAAAATGACCTAAATGTTCATCCAATGACACAAAACACCTATTGGATGCACAAGATTGGTTAAAAACCCTAATTGGACAAGATTAAGTGTAGGGAGGACGAAAATGACCTAAATGTTCATCCAATGACACAAAACACCTATTGGATGCACAAGATTGGTTAAAAACCCTAATTGGACAGGAATTAGCCTAGGCAGGACGAAAATGACCTAATTGTCCATCCAATGACACAAAAACACCTATTGGATGCACAAGATTGGTTAGAAACCCTAATTGGACAAGATTAAGTTTAGGGAGGACGAAAATGACCTAAATGTTCATCCAATGACACAAAAACACCTATTGGATGCACAAGATTGGTTAAAAACCCTAATTGGACAAGATTAAGTGTAGGGAGGACGAAAATGACCTAAATGTTCATCCAATGACACAAAACACCTATTGGATGCACAAGATTGGTTAAAAACCCTAATTGGACAAGAATTAGCCTAGGGAGGACGAAAATGACCTAATTTTTCATCCAATGACACAAAACACCTATTGGATGCACAAGATTGGTTAGAAACATTAATTGGACAAGATTAAGTGTAGGGAGGACGAAAATGACCTAAATGTTCATCCAATGACACAAAACACCTATTGGATGCACAAGATTGGTTAAAAACCCTAGTTGGACAAGAATTAGCCCAGGGAGGACGAAAATAACCTAATAGTTCATCCAATGACACAAAAACACCTATTTGATGCACAAGATTGGTTAGAAACCCTAATTGGGCAAGATTAAGTTTAGGGAGGACGAAAATGACCTAATTGTTCATCCAATGACACAAAAACACCTATTTGATGCACAAGATTGGTTCGAAATCCTAATTGGACAAGATTAAGCCTAGGGAGGACGAAAAGGACCTAAATGTTCATCAAATGACACAAAACACCTATTGGATGCACATGATTGGTTAAAAACCCTAATTGGACAAGATTAAGCCTAGGGAGGACGAAAATGACCTAAATATTCTTCCAATGACATAAAAACACCGATTGGATGCACAAGATTGGTCAAAAACCCTAATTGGACAAGATTAAGTTTAGGGAGAACGAAAATGACCTAAATGTTCATCCAATGACACAAAAACACCTATTGGATGCACAAGATTGGTTAAAAACCCTAATTGGACAAGATTAAGTGTAGGGAGGACGAAAATGACCTAAATGTTCATCCAATGACACAAAACACCTATTGGATGCACAAGATTGGTTAAAAACCCTAATTGGACAAGAATTATCCTAGGGAGGACGAAAATGATCTAATTGTTCATCCAATTACACTAAAACACCAATTGGATACACAAGATTGGTTAAAAACCCTAATTAGACAAGGTTAAGTGTAGGGATGATGAAAATGACCTAAATATTCATCCAATGACACAAAACACCTATTGGATGCACAAGATTGGTTAAAAACCCTAATTGGACAAGATTAAGTGTAGGGAGGACGAAAATGACCTAAATGTTCATCCAATGACACAAAATACCTATTGGATGCACAAGATTGGTTAAAAACCCTAATTGGATAAGAATTAGCCTAGGGAGGACGAAAATGTCATAAATCTTCATCCCATGACACAAAACACCTATTGGATGCACAAGATTGGTTAAAAACCCTAAATGGACAAGATTAAGTGTAGGGAGGACGAAAATGACCTAAATATTCATCCAATGACACAAAACACCTATTGGATGCACAAGATTGGTTAAAAACCCTAATTGGACAAGATTAAGTGTAGGGAGGACGAAAATGACCTAAATATTGATCCAATGACACAAAACACCTATTGGATGCACAAGATTGGTTAAAAACCCTAATTGGACAAGATTAAGTGTAGGGAGGACGAAAATGACCTAAATGTTCATCCAATGACACAAAACACCTATTGGATGCACAAGATTGGTTAAAAACCCTAATTGGACAAGATTTAGCCTAGGGAGGATAGAAATGACCTAATTGTTCATCCAATGACACAACACACCTATTGGATGCACAAGATTGGTTAAAAACCCTAATTGGACAAGATTAAGTGTAGGGAGGACGAAAATGGCCTAAATATTGATCCAATGACACAAAAACACCTATTGGATGCACAAGATTGGTTAAACACACTATTTGGACAAGATTAAGTGTAGGGAGGACGAAAATGACCTAAATGTTCATCCAATGACACAAAACACCTATTGGATGCACAAGATTGGTTAAAAACCCTAATTGGACAAGATTAAGTGTAGGGAGGACGAAAATGACCTACATGTTCATCCAATGACACAAAACACCTATTGGATGCACAAGATTTGTTAAAAACCCTAATTGGACAAGATTAAGTGTAGGGAGGACGAAAGTGACCTAAATATTCATCCAATGACACAAAAATACATATTGGATGCACAAGATTGGTTAAAAACCCTAATTGGACAAGAATTAGCCTAGCGAGGATGAAAACGACCTAATTGTTCATCCAATGACACAAAAATACCTATTGGATGCACAAGATTGGTTAGAAACCCTAATTGGACAAGATTAAGTTTAGGGAGGACGAAAATGACCTAAATGTTCATCCAATGACACAAAACACCTATTGGATGCACAAGATTGGTTAAAAACCCTAATTGGACCAGAATTAGCCTAGGGAGGACGAAAATGACCTAATTGTTCATCCAATGACACAAAAACACCTATTGGATGCACAAGATTGGTTAGAAACCCTAATTGCACAAAATTAAGTTTAGGGAGGACGAAAAAGACCTAAATGTTCATCCAATGACACAAAACACCTATTGGATGCACAAGATTGGTTAAAAACCCTAATTGGACAAGAAATAGCCTAGGGAGGACGAAAATGACCTAATTGTTCATCCAATGACACAAAAACAACTATTTGATGCACAAGATTGGTTAGAAACCCTAATTGGACAAGATTAAGTTTAGGGAGGACGAAAATGACCTAAATGTTCATCCAATGACACAAAACACCTATTGGATGCACAAGATTGGTTAAAAACCCTAATTGGACATGAATTAGCCTCGGGAGGACGAAAATGACCTAAATGTTCATCCAATGACACAAAACACCTATTGGATGCACAAGATTGGTTAAAAACCCTAATTGGACAAGAATTAGCCTAGGGAGGACGAAAATGACCTAATTGTTCATCCAATGACACAAAAATACCTATTGGATGCACAAGATTGGTTAGAAACCCTAATTGGACAAAATTAAGTTTAGGGAGGACGAAAATGACCTAAATGTTCATCCAATGACACAAAAACACCTATTGGATGCACAAGATTGGTTGGAAACGTTAATTGGACAAGATTAAGTTTAGGGAGGACGAAACTGACCTAAATGTTCATTCAATGACACAAAACACCTATTGGATGCACAAGATTAGTTAAAAACCCTAATTGGACAAGAATTAGCCTAGGGAGGACGAAAATGACCTAATTGTTCATCCAATGACACAAAAACACCTATTGGATGCACAAGTTTGGTTAGAAACCCTAATTGGACAAGATTAAGTTTAGGGAGGACGAAAATGACGTAAATGTTCATCCAATGACAAAAAACACATATTGGATGCACAAGATTGGTTAAAAACCCTAATTGGACAAGAATTAGCCTAGGGAGGACGAAAATGACCTAATTGTTCATCCAATGACACAAAAACACCTATTGGATGCACAAGATTGGTTAAAAACCCTAATTGGACAAGATTAAGTGTAGGGATGACGAAAATGACCTAAATGTTCATCCAATGACACAAAACACCTATTGGATGCACAAGTTTGGTTAAAATCCCTAATTCGACAAGATTAAGTGTAGGGAGGACGAAAGTGACCTAAATATTCATCCAATGACACAAAAACACATATTGGATGCACAAGATTGGTTAAAAACCCTAATTGGACAAGAATTAGACTAGGGAGGATGAAAACGACCTAATTGTTCATCCAATGACACAAAAATACCTATTGGATGCACAAGATTGGTTAGAAACCCTAATTGGACAAAATTAAGTTTAGGGAGGACGAAAATGACCTAAATGTTCATCCAATGACACAAAAACACCTATTGGATGCACAAGATTGGTTGGAAACGTTAATTGGACAAGATTAAGTTTTGGGAGGACGAAACTGACCTAAATGTTCATTCAATGACACAAAACACCTATTGGATGCACAAGTTTGGTTAAAAACCCTAATTGGACAAGAATTAGCCTAGGGAGGACGAAAATGACCTAATTGTTCATCCAATGACACAAAAACACCTTTTGGATGCACAAGATTGGTTAAAAACCCTAATTGGACAAGATTAAGTGTAGGGATGACGAAAATGACCTAAATGTTCATCCAATGACACAAAACACCTATTGGATGCACAAGTTTGGTTAAAAACCCTAATTCGACAAGATTAAGTGTAGGGAGGACGAAAGTGACCTAAATATTCATCCAATGACCCAAAAACACATATTGGATGCACAAGATTGGTTAAAAACCCTAATTGGACAAGAATTAGACTAGGGAGGATGAAAACGACCTAATTGTTCATCCAATGACACAAAAATACCTATTGGATGCACAAGATTGGTTAGAAACCCTAATTGGACAAAATTAAGTTTAGGGAGGACGAAAATGACCTAATTGTTCATCCAATGACACAAAAACACCTATTGGATGCACAAGTTTGGTTAGAAACCTTAATTGGACAAGATTAAGTTTAGCGAGGACGAAAATGACGTAAATGTTCATCCAATGACAAAAAACACGTATTGGATGCACAAGATTGGTTAAAAACCCTAATTGGACAAGAATTAGCCTAGGGAGGACGAAAATGACCTAATTGTTCATCCAATGACACAAAAACACCTATTGGATGCACAAGATTGGTTAAAAACCCTAATTGGACAAGATTAAGTGTAGGGATGACGAAAATGACCTAAATGTTCATCCAATGACACAAAACACCTATTGGATGCACAAGTTTGGTTAAAATCACTAATTCGACAAGATTAAGTGTAGGGAGGACGAAAGTGACCTAAATATTCATCCAATGACACAAAAACACATATTGGATGCACAAGATTGGTTAAAAACCCTAATTGGACAAGAATTAGACTAGGGAGGATGAAAACGACCTAATTGTTCATCCAATGACACAAAAATACCTATTGGATGCACAAGATTGGTTAGAAACCCTAATTGGACAAAATTAAGTTTAGGGAGGACGAAAATGACCTAAATGTTCATCCAATGACACAAAAACACCTATTGGATGCACAAGATTGGTTGGAAACGCTAATTAGACAATATTAAGTTTAGGGAGGACGAAACTGACCTAAATGTTCATTCAATGACACAAAAACACCTATTGGATGCACAATATTGGTTAGAAACCCTAATTGGACAAGATTAAGTTTAGGGAGGACGAAAATGACCTAAATGTTCATCCAATGACACAAAACACCTATTGGATGCACAAGATTGTTTAAAAACCCTAATTGGACAAGATTAAGGGTAGGGAGGACGAAAATGACCTAAATGTTCATCCAATGACACAAAAACACTTATTGGATGCACAAGATTGGTTAAAAACCCAAATTGGACAAGAATAAGCCTAGGGAGGACAAAAATGACCTAATTGTTCATCCAATGACACAAAACACCTATTGGATTTACAAGATTGGTTAAAAACCCTAATTGGACAAGATTAAGTGTAGGGAGGACGAAAATGACCAAAATATTCATCCAATGACACAAAAACACCTATTGGATGCACAAGATTGGTTAAAAACCCTAATTGGACAAGATTAAGTTTTGGGAGGACGAAAATGACCTAAATGTTCATCCAATGACACAAAAACACCAATTGGACAAGAATTAAACTAGGGAGGACGAAAATGACCTAATTTTTCATCCAATGACACAAAAACACCTATTGGATGCACAAGATTGGTTAGAAACCCTAATTTCACCAAATTAGGTTTAGGGAGGACCAAAATGACCTAAATGTTCATCCAATGACACAAAAACACCTATTGGATGCACAAGATTGGTTAGAAACCCTAATTGGACGAGATTAAGTTTAGGGAGGACGAAAAAGACCTAAATGTTCATCCAATGACACAAAACACCTATTCGATGCAAAAGATTGGTTAAAAACCCTAATTGGACAAGATTAAGTGAAGGGAGGACGAAAATGACCTAAATATTCTTCCAATAACACAAAAACACCCATTGGATGCACAAGATTGGTTAGAAACCCTAATTGGATAAGAATAAGCCTAGGGAGGACGAAAATGACCTAATTGTTCATCCAATGATTCAAAACACCTATTGGATGCACAAGATTGGTTAAAAACCTTAATTGGACAAGAATGAGCCTAGGGAGGACGAAAATGACCTATATGTTCATCCAATGACACAAAAACACCTATTGGATGCACAAGATTGGTTAGAAACCTAGGGTGGACGAAAATGACCTAATTGGTCATGACACAAAAACACCAATTGGATGCACAAGATTGGTTAGAAACCCTAATTGGACAAAATTAAGTTTAGGGAGGACGAAAATGACCTAAATGTTCATCCAATGACACAAAAACACCGATCGGATGCACAAGATTGGTTAGAAACCTTAATTGGACAGGATTAAGTTTAGGGAGGACGAAAATGACCTAAATGTTAATCCAATGACAGAAAACACCTATTGGATGCACAAGATTGGTTAAACACCCTAATTGGACATGAATTAGCCTAGGGAGGACGAAAATGACCTAATTCTTCATCCAATGACACAAAAACACCTATTGGATGTACAAGATTGGTTACAAACCCTAATTGGACAAGATTAAGTGTAGGGAGGATGAAAATGACCTAAATGTTCATCCAATGACCCAAAACACCTATTGGATGCACAAGATTAGTTAAAAACCCTAATTGGACAAGATTAAGTGTAGGGAGGATGAAAATGACCTAAATGTTCATTCAATGACACAAAAACACCTATTGGATGCACAATATTGGTTAGAAACCCTAATTGGACAAGATTAAGTTTAGGGAGGACGAAAATGACCTAAATGTTCATCCAATGACACAAAACACCTATTGGATGCACAAGATTAGTTAAAAACCCTACTTGGACAAGATTAAGTGTAGGGACGACGAAAATGACCTAAATATTCTTCCAATGACACAAAAACACCCATTGGATGCACAAGATTGGAATGAAACCCTAATTGGACAAGAATAAGCCTAGGTATGACAAAATGACCTAATTGTTCATCCAATGACACAAAAACACCTATTTGATGCACAAGATTAGTTAAAAACCTAGTTGGACAAGATTAAGTTTAGGGAGGACGAAAATGACCTAAATGTTCATCCAATGACAAAAAACACCTATTGGGTGCACAAGATTGGTTAAAAACCCTAATTGGACCAGAATTAGCCTAGGGAGGACGAAAATGACCTAATTGTTCATCCAATGACACAAAAACACCTATTGGATGCACAAGATTGGTTAGAAACCCTAATTGCACAAAATTAAGTTTAGGGAGGACGAAAATGACCTAAATGTTCATCCAATGACACAAAACACCTATTGGATGCACAAGATTGGTTAAAAACCCTAATTGGACAAGAAATAGCCTAGGGAGGACGAAAATGACCTAATTGTTCATCCAATGACACAAAAACAACTATTTGATGCACAAGATTGGTTAGAAACCCTAATTGGACAAGATTAAGTTTAGGGAGGACGAAAATGACCTAAATGTTCATCCAATGACACAAAACACCTATTGGATGCACAAGATTAGTTAAAAACCCTACTTGGACAACATTAAGTGTAGGGAGGACGAAAATGACCTAAATATTCTTCCAATGACACAAAAACACCCATTGGATGCACAAGATTGGAATGAAACCCTAATTGGACAAGAATAAGCCTAGGTATGACAAAAATGACATAATTGTTCATCCAATGACACAAAACACCTATTGGATGCACAAGATTGTTTAAAAACCCTAATTGGACAAGATTAAGGGTAGGGAGGACGAAAATGACCTAAATGTTCATCCAATGACACAGAAACACTTATTGGATGCACAAGATTGGTTAAAAACCCAAATTGGACAAGAATAAGCCTAGGGAGGACAAAAATGACCTAATTGTTCATCCAATGACACAAAACACCTATTGGATTTACAAGATTGGTTAAAAACCCTAATTGGACAAGATTAAGTGTAGGGAGGACGAAAATGACCTAAATATTCATCCAATGACACAAAAAAACCTATTGGATGCACAAGATTGGTTAAAAACCCTAATTGGACAAGATTAAGTTTTGGGAGGACGAAAATGACCTAAATGTTCATCCAATGATCCAAAAACACCTATTGGACAAGAATTAACCTAGGGAGGACGAAAATGACCTAATTTTTTATCCAATGACACAAAAACACCTATTGGATGCACAAGATTGGATAGAAACCCTAATTTCACCAAATTAAGTTTAGGGAGGACGAAAATGACCTAAATGTTCATCCAATGACACAAAAACACCTATTGGATGCACAAGATTGGTTAGAAACCCTAATTGGACGAGATTAAGTTTAGGGAGGACGAAAAAGGCCTAAATGTTCATCCAATGACACAAAACACCTATTGGATGCACAAGATTGGTTAAAAACCCTAATTGGACAAGATTAAGTGAAGGGAGGACGAAAATGACCTAAATATTCTTCCAATAACACAAAAACACCCATTAGATGCACAAGATTGGTTAGAAACCCTAATTGGATAAGAATAAGGCTAGGGAGGACGAAAATGACCTAATTGTTCATCCAATGATTCAAAACACCTATTGGATGCACGAGATTGGTTAAAAACCTTAATTGGACAAGAATGAGCCTAGGGAGGACGAAAATGACCTATATGTTCATCCAATGACACAAAAACACCTATTGGATGCACAAGATTGGTTAGAAACCTAGGGTGGACGAAAATGACCTAATTGGTCATCCAATGACACAAAAACACCAATTGGATGCACAAGATTGGTTAGAAACCCAAATTGGACAAAATTAAGTTTAGGGAGGACGAAAATGACCTAAATGTTCATCCAATGACACAAAAACACCTATCGGATGCACAAGATTGGTTAGAAACCCTAATTGGACAGGATTAAGTTTAGGGAGGACGAAAATGACCTAAATGTTAATCCAATGACAGAAAACACCTATTGGATGCACAAGATTGGTTAAACACCCTAATTGTACATGAATTAGCCTAGGGAGGACGAAAATGACCTAATTCTTCATCCAATGACACAAAAACACCTATTGGATGTACAAGATTGGTTAGAAACCCTAATTGGACAAGATTAAGTGTAGGGAGGATGAAAATGACCTAAATGTTCATCCAATGACCCAAAACACCTATTGGATGCACAAGATTAGTTAAAAACCCTAATTGGACAAGATTAAGTGTAGGGAGGATGAAAATGACCTAAATGTTCATCCAATGACCCAAAACACCTATTGGATGCACAAGATTAGTTAAAAACCCTAATTGGACAAGATTAAGTGTAGGGAGGAC
>JBBPBS010000437.1:547897-597985 GCA_037974835.1 Cicer judaicum
CTAGGGAGGACGAAAATGACCTAATTGTTCATCCAATGATTCAAAACACCTATTGGATGCACGAGATTGGTTAAAAACCTTAATTGGACAAGAATGAGCCTAGGGAGGACGAAAATGACCTATATGTTCATCCAATGACACAAAAACACCTATTGGATGCACAAGATTGGTTAGAAACCTAGGGTGGACGAAAATGACCTAATTGGTCATCCAATGACACAAAAACACCAATTGGAAGCACAAGATTGGTTAGAAACCCTAATTGGACAAAATTAAGTTTAGGGAGGACGAAAATGACCTAAATGTTCATCCAATGACACAAAAACACCTATCGGATGCACAAGATTGGTTAGAAACCCTAATTGGACAGGATTAAGTTTAGGGAGGACGAAAATGACCTAAATGTTAATCCAATGACAGAAAACACCTATTGGATGCACAAGATTGGTTAAACACCCTAATTGTACATGAATTAGCCTAGGGAGGACGAAAATGACCTAATTCTTCATCCAATGACACAAAAACACCTATTGGATGTACAAGATTGGTTAGAAACCCTAATTGGACAAGATTAAGTGTAGGGAGGATGAAAATGACCTAAATGTTCATCCAATGACCCAAAACACCTATTGGATGCACAAGATTAGTTAAAAACCCTAATTGGACAAGATTAAGTGTAGGGAGGATGAAAATGACCTAAATGTTCATCCAATGACCCAAAACACCTATTGGATGCACAAGATTAGTTAAAAACCCTAATTGGACAAGATTAAGTGTAGGGAGGACGAAAATGACCTAAATATTCTTCCAATGACACAAAAACAACTATTGGATGCACAAGATTGGTTAAAAACCCTAATTGGACAAGAATAAGCCTAGGGAGAACGAAAATGACCTAATTGTTCATCAAATGACACAAAACACCTATTGGATGCACAAGATTGGTTAAAAACCCTAATTTGACAAGATTAAGTGTAGGGAGGATGAAAATGACCTAAATGTTCATCCAATGACACAAAAACACCTATTGGATGCACAAGATTGGTTAAAAACCCTAATTGGACAGGAATTAGCCTAGGCAGGACGAAAATGACCTAAATGTTCATCCAATGACACAAAACACCTATTGGATGCACAAGATTGGTTAAAAACCCTAATTGGACAAGATTAAGTGTAGGGAGGACGAAAATGACCTAAATGTTCATCCAATGACACAAAACACCTATTGGATGCACAAGATTGGTTAAAAACCCTAGTTGGACAGGAATTAGCCTAGGCAGGACGAAAATGACCTAATTGTCCATCCAATGACACAAAAACACCTATTGGATGCACAAGATTGGTTAGAAACCCTAATTGGACAAGATTAAGTTTAGGGAGGACGTAAATGACCTAAATGTTCATCCAATGACACAAAACACCTATTGGATGCACAAGATTGGTTAAAAACCCTAATTGGACAAGATTAAGTGAATGGAGGACGAAAATGACCTAAATATTCTTCCAATGACACAAAAACACCCCTTGGATGCACAAGATTGGTTAGAAACCCTAATTGGATAAGAATAAGCCTAGGGAGGATGAAAATCACCTAATATTTCATCCAATGACTCAAAACACCTATTGGATGTACAAGATTGGTTAAAAACCCTAATTGGACAAGATTAAGTGTAGGGAGGACGAAAATGACCTAAATGTTCATCCAATGACACAAAAACACCTATTGGATACACAATATTGGTTAAAAACCCTAATTGGACAGGAATTAGCCTAGGCAGGACGAAAATGACCTAATTGTTCATCTAATGACACAAAATACCTATTGGATGCACAAGATTGGTTAAAAACCCTAATTGGACAAGATTAAGTGTAGGGAGGACGAAAATGACCTAAATGTTCATCCAATGACACAAAACACCTATTGGATGCACAAGATTGGTTAAAAACCCTAATTGGACAGGAATTAGCCTAGGCAGGACGAAAATGACCTAATTGTCCATCTAATGACACAAAAACACCTATTGGATGCACAAAATTGGTTAGAAACCCTAATTGGACAAGATTAAGTTTAGGGAGGACGAAAATGACCTAAATGTTCATCCAATGACACAAAAACACCTATTGGATACACAAGATTGGTTAAAAACCCTAATTGGACAGGAATTAGCCTAGGCAGGACGAAAATGACCTAATTGTTCATCTAATGACACAAAATACCTATTGGATGCACAAGATTGGTTAAAAACCCTAATTGGACAAGATTAAGTGTAGGGAGGACGAAAATGACCTAAATGTTCATCCAATGACACAAAACACCTATTGGATGCACAAGATTGGTTAAAAACCCTAATTGGACAAGAATTATCCTAGGGAGGACGAAAATGATCTAATTGTTCATCCAATTACACTAAAACACCAATTGGATACACAAGATTGGTTAAAAACCCTAATTAGACAAGGTTAAGTGTAGGGATGATGAAAATGACCTAAATATTCATCCAATGACACAAAACACCTATTGGATGCACAAGATTGGTTAAAAACCCTAATTGGACAAGATTAAGTGTAGGGAGGACGAAAATGACCTAAATGTTCATCCAATGACACAAAACACCTATTGGATGCACAAGATTTGTTAAAAACCCTAATTGGACAAGATTAAGTGTAGGGAGGACGAAAGTGACCTAAATATTCATCCAATGACACAAAAATACATATTGGATGCACAAGATTGGTTAAAAACCCTAATTGGACAAGAATTAGCCTAGCGAGGATGAAAACGACCTAATTGTTCATCCAATGACACAAAAATACCTATTGGATGCACAAGATTGGTTAGAAACCCTAATTGGACAAAATTAAGTTTAGGGAGGACGAAAATGACCTAAATGTTCATCCAATGACACAAAAACACCTATTGGATGCACAAGATTGGTTGGAAACGCTAATTAGACAATATTAAGTTTAGGGAGGACGAAACTGACCTAAATGTTCATTCAATGACACAAAGACACCTATTGGATGCACAATATTGGTTAGAAACCCTAATTTGACAAGATTAAGTTTAGGGAGGACGAAAATGACCTAAATGTTCATCCAATGACACAAAACACCTATTGGATGCAAAAGATTAGTTAAAAACCCTACTTGGACAAGATTAAGTGTAGGGACGATGAAAATGACCTAAATATTCTTCCAATGACACAAAAACACCCATTGGATGCACAAGATTAGAATGAAACCCTAATTGGACAAGAATAAGCCTAGGTATGACAAAAATGACCTAATTGTTTATCCAATGACACAAAAACACCTATTGGATGCACAAGATTACTTATAAACCCTAATTGGACAAGATTAAGTTTAGGGAGGACGAAAATGACCTAAATGTTCATCCAATGACAAAAAACACCTATTGGATGCACAAGATTGGTTAAAAACCCTAATTGGACCAGAATTAGCCTAGGGAGGACGAAAATGACCTAATTGTTCATCCAATGACACAAAAACACCTATTGGATGCACAAGATTGGTTAGAAACCCTAATTGCACAAAATTAAGTTTAGGGAGGACGAAAATGACCTAAATGTTCATCCAATGACACAAAACACCTATTGGATGCACAAGATTGGTTAAAAACCCTAATTGAACAAGAAATAGCCTAGGGAGGACGAAAATGACCTAATTGTTCATCCAATGACACAAAAACAACTATTTGATGCACAAGATTGGTTAGAAACCCTAATTGGACAAGATTAAGTTTAGGGAGGACGAAAATGACCTAAATGTTCATCCAATGACACAAAACACCTATTGGATGCACAAGATTAGTTAAAAACCCTACTTGGACAAGATTAAGTGTAGGGAGGACCAAAATGACCTAAATATTCTTCCAATGACACAAAAACACCCATTGGATGCACAAGATTGGAATGAAACCCTAATTGGACAAGAATAAGCCTAGGTATGACAAAAATGACATAATTGTTCATCCAATGACACAAAACACCTATTGGATGCACAAGATTGGTTAGAAACCCTAATTGGACAAGATTAAGTGTAGGGAGGATGAAAATGACCTAAATGTTCATCCAATGACCCAAAACACCTATTGGATGCACAAGATTAGTTAAAAACCCTAATTGGACAAGATTAAGTGTAGGGAGGATGAAAATGACCTAAATGTTCATCCAATGACCCAAAACACCTATTGGATGCACAAGATTAGTTAAAAACCCTAATTGGATTAGATTAAGTGTAGGGAGGACGAAAATGACCTAAATGTTCATCCAATGACACAAAACACCTATTGGATGCACAAGATTGGTTAAAAACCCTAATTGGACAGGAATTAGCCTAGGCAGGACGAAAATGACCTAATTGTCCATCCAATGACACAAAAACACCTATTGGATGCACAAGATTGGTTAAAAACCTTAATTGGACAAGAATGAGCCTAGGGAGGACGAAAATGACCTATATGTTCATCCAATGACACAAAAACACCTATTGGATGCACAAGATTGGTTAGAAACCTAGGGTGGACGAAAATGACCTAATTGGTCATCCAATGACACAAAAACACCAATTGGATGCACAAGATTGGTTAGAAACCCTAATTGGACAAAATTAAGTTTAGGGAGGACGAAAATGACCTAAATGTTCATCCAATGACACAAAAACACCTATCGAATGCACAAGATTGGTTAGAAACCCTAATTGGACAGGATTAAGTTTAGGGAGGACGAAAATGACCTAAATGTTAATCCAATGACAGAAAACACCTATTGGATGCACAAGATTGGTTAAACACCCTAATTGTACATGAATTAGCCTAGGGAGGACGAAAATGACCTAATTCTTCATCCAATGACACAAAAACACCTATTGGATGTACAAGATTGGTTAGAAACCCTAATTGGACAAGATTAAGTGTAGGGAGGATGAAAATGACCTAAATGTTCATCCAATGACCCAAAACACCTATTGGATGCACAAGATTAGTTAAAAACCCTAATTGGACAAGATTAAGTGTAGGGAGGATGAAAATGACCTAAATGTTCATCCAATGACCCAAAACACCTATTGGATGCACAAGATTAGTTAAAAACCCTAATTGGACAAGATTAAGTGTAGGGAGGACAAAAATGACCTAAATATTCTTCCAATGACACAAAAACAACTATTGGATGCACAAGATTGGTTAAAAACCCTAATTGGACAAGAATAAGCCCAGGGAGAACGAAAATGACCTAATTGTTCATCAAATGACACAAAACACCTATTGGATGCACAAGATTGGTTAAAAACCCTAATTTGACAAGATTAAGTGTAGGGATGACGAAAATGACCTAAATGTTCATCCAATGACACAAAAACACCTATTGGATGCACAAGATTGGTTAAAAACCCTAATTGGACAGGAATTAGCCTAGGCAGGACGAAAATGACCTAATTGTTCATCCAATGACACAAAACACCTATTGGATGCACAAGATTGGTTAAAAACCCTAATTGGATTAGATTAAGTGTAGGGAGGACGAAAATGACCTAAATGTTCATCCAATGACACAAAACACCTATTGGATGCACAAGATTGGTTAAAAACCCTAATTGGACAGGAATTAGCCTAGGCAGGACGAAAATGACCTAATTGTCCATCCAATGACACAAAAACACCTATTGGATGCACAAGATTGGTTAGAAACCCTAATTGGACAAGACTAAGTTTAGGGAGGACGTAAATGACCTAAATGTTCATCCAATGACACAAAACACCTATTGGATGCACAAGATTGGTTAAAAACCCTAATTGGACAAGATTAAGTGAATGGAGGACGAAAATGACCTAAATATTCTTCCAATGACACAAAAACACCCCTTGGATGCACAAGATTGGTTAGAAACCCTAATTGGATAAGAATAAGCCTAGGGAGGATGAAAATCACCTAATTGTTCATCCAATGACTCAAAACACCTATTGGATGTACAAGATTGGTTAAAAACCCTAATTGGACAAGATTAAGTGTAGGGAGGACGAAAATGACCTAAATGTTCATCCAATGACACAAAAACACCTATTGGATACACAAGATTGGTTAAAAACCCTAATTGGACAGGAATTAGCCTAGGCAGGACGAAAATGACCTAATTGTTCATCTAATGACACAAAATACCTATTGGATACACAAGATTGGTTAAAAACCCTAATTGGACAAGATTAAGTGTAGGGAGGACGAAAATGACCTAAATGTTCATCCAATGACACAAAACACCTATTGGATGCACAAGATTGGTTAAAAACCCTAATTGGACAGGAATTAGCCTAGGCAGGACGAAAATGACCTAATTGTCCATCTAATGACACAAAAATACCTATTGGATGCACAAAATTTGTTAGAAACCCTAATCGGTCAAGATTAAGTTTAGGGAGAAGGAAAATGACCTAAATGTTCATCCAATGACACAAAACTCCTATTGGATGCACAAGATTGGTTAAAAACTCTAATTGGACAAGATTAAGTGTAGGGAGGACGAAAATGACCTAAATGTTCATCCAATGACACAAAACACCTATTGGATGCACAAGATTGGTTAAAAACCCTAATTGGACAAGAAATAGCCTAGGGAGGACGAAAATGACCTAATTGTTCATCTAATGACACAAAAACAACTATTTGATGCACAAGATTGGTTAGAAACCCTAATTGGACAAGATTAAGTTTAGGGAGGACGAAAATGACCTAAATGTTCATCCAATGACACAAAACACCTATTGGATGCATAAGATTAGTTAAAAACCCTACTTGGACAAGATTAAGTGTAGGGAGGACGAAAATGACCTAAATATTCTTCCAATGACACAAAAACACCCATTGGATGCACAAGATTGGAATGAAACCCTAATTGGACAAGATTAAGTTTAGGGAGGACGAAAATGACCTAAATGTTCATCCAATGACACAAAACACCTATTGGATGCACAAGATTGTTTAAAAACCCTAATTGGACAAGATTAAGGGTAGGGAGGACGAAAATGACCTAAATGTTCATCCAATGACACAGAAACACTTATTGGATGCACAAGATTGGTTAAAAACCCAAATTGGACAAGAATAAGCCTAGGGAGGACAAAAATGACCTAATTGTTCATCCAATGACACAAAACACCTATTGGATTTACAAGATTGGTTAAAAACCCTAATTGGACAAGATTAAGTGTAGGGAGGACGAAAATGACCTAAATATTCATCCAATGACACAAAAACACCTATTGGATGCACAAGATTGCTTAAAAACCCTAATTGGACAAGATTAAGTTTTGGGAGGACGAAAATGACCTAAATGTTCATCCAATGACACAAAAACACCTATTGGATGCACAAGATTGGTTAAAAACCTTAATTGGACAAGAATGAGCCTAGGGAGGACGAAAATGACCTATATGTTCATCCAATGACACAAAAACACCTATTGGATGCACAAGATTGGTTAGAAACCTAGGGTGGACGAAAATGACCTAATTGGTCATCCAATGACACAAAAACACCAATTGGATGCACAAGATTGGTTAGAAACCCTAATTGGACAAAATTAAGTTTAGGGAGGACGAAAATGACCTAAATGTTCATCCAATGACACAAAAACACCTATCGAATGCACAAGATTGGTTAGAAACCCTAATTGGACAGGATTAAGTTTAGGGAGGACGAAAATGACCTAAATGTTAATCCAATGACAGAAAACACCTATTGGATGCACAAGATTGGTTAAACACCCTAATTGTACATGAATTAGCCTAGGGAGGACGAAAATGACCTAATTCTTCATCCAATGACACAAAAACACCTATTGGATGTACAAGATTGGTTAGAAACCCTAATTGGACAAGATTAAGTGTAGGGAGGATGAAAATGACCTAAATGTTCATCCAATGACCCAAAACACCTATTGGATGCACAAGATTAGTTAAAAACCCTAATTGGACAAGATTAAGTGTAGGGAGGATGAAAATGACCTAAATGTTCATCCAATGACCCAAAACACCTATTGGATGCACAAGATTAGTTAAAAACCCTAATTGGACAAGATTAAGTGTAGGGAGGACGAAAATGACCTAAATATTCTTCCAATGACACAAAAACAACTATTGGATGCACAAGATTGGTTAAAAACCCTAATTGGACAAGAATAAGCCTAGGGAGAACGAAAATGACCTAATTGTTCATCAAATGACACAAAACACCTATTGGATGCACAAGATTGGTTAAAAACCCTAATTTGACAAGATTAAGTGTAGGGAGGATGAAAATGACCTAAATGTTCATCCAATGACACAAAAACACCTATTGGATGCACAAGATTGGTTAAAAACCCTAATTGGACAGGAATTAGCCTAGGCAGGACGAAAATGACCTAAATGTTCATCCAATGACACAAAACACCTATTGGATGCACAAGATTGGTTAAAAACCCTAATTGGACAAGATTAAGTGTAGGGAGGACGAAAATGACCTAAATGTTCATCCAATGACAGAAAAACACCTAATGGATGCACAAGATTGGTTAAAAACCCTAATTGGACAAGAATTAGCTTAGGGAGTTCGAAAATGACCTAAATGTTCATCCAATGAAACAAAAACACCTAATGGATGCACAAGATTGGTTAAAAAGCCTAATTGGACAAGATTAAGTGTAGGGAGGACGAAAATGACCTAAATGTTCATCCAATGACACAAAAACACCTAATGGATGCACAAGATTGGTTAAAAACCCTAATTGGACAAGATTAAGTGTAGGGAGGACGAAAATGACCTAAATGTTCATCCAATGACACAAAACACCTATTGGATGCACAAGATTGGTTAAAAACCCTAATTGGACAAGATTAAGTGTAGGGAGGACGAAAATGACCTAAATGTTCATCCAATGACAGAAAAACACCTAATGGATGCACAAGATTGGTTAAAAACCCTAATTGGACAAGATTAAGTGTAGGGAGGACGAAAATGACCTAAATGTTCATCCAATGACACAAAACACCTATTGGATGCACAAGATTGGTTAAAAACCCTAATTGGACAACAATTAGCCTAGGGAGGACGAAAATGACCTAATTGTTCATCCAATGACACAAAAACACCTATTGGATGCACAAGATTGGTTAAAAACCCTAATTGGACAAGAATAAGCCTAGGGAGGACGAAAATGACCTAAATGTTCATCCAATGACACAAAACACCTATTGGATGCACAAGATTGGTTAGAAACCCTAATTGGACAAGAATTAGCCTAGGGAGGACGAAAATGACCTAATTGTTCATCCAATGACACAAAAACACCTATTGGATGCACAAGATTGGTTAATAACCCTAATTGGACAAGAATAAGCCTAGGGAGCACGAAAATGACCTAATTGTTCATCCAATGACACAAAAACACCTATTGGAAGAGATTAAGTTTAGGGAGGACGAAAATGATATAAATGTTCATCCAATGACACAAAACACCTATTGGATGCACAAGATTGGTTAAGAACCCTAATTGGACAAGAATTAGCCTAGGGAGGACGAAAATGACCTAATTGTTCATCCAATTACACAAAAACACCTATTGGATGCACAAGATTGGTTAGAAACCCTAATTGGAAGAGATTAAGTTTAGGGAGGACGAAAATGACATCAATGTTCATCCAATGAGACAAAAACAACAATTGGATGCACAAGATTGGTTAGAAACCCTAATTGGACAATATTAAGTGTAGGGAGGACGAAAATGACCTATATGTTCATCCAATGACACAAACACCTATTGGATGCACAAGTTTCGTTAAAAACCCTAATTGGACAAGAATTAGCCTAGGGAGGACGAAAATGACCTAATTGTTCATCCAATGACACAAAAACACCTATTGGATGCACAAGATTGGTCAGAAACCCTGATTGGACAAGATTAAGTTTAGGGAGAACGAAAATGAGCTAAATGTTCATCTAATTACACAAAAACACCTATTGGATGCACAAGATTGGTTAAAAACCCTAATTGGACAAGATTAAGTGTAGGGAGGACGAAAATGACCTAAATGTTCATCCAATGACACAAAACACCTATTGGATGCACAAGATTGGTTAAAAACCCTAATTGGACAGGAATTAGCCTAGGCAGGACGAAAATGACCTAATTGTCCATCTAATGACACAAAAACACCTATTGGATGCACAAAATTGGTTAGAAACCCTAATTGGACAAGATTAAGTTTAGGGAGGACGAAAATGACCTAAATGTTCATCCAATGACACAAAAACACCTATTGGATACACAAGATTGGTTAAAAACCCTAATTGGACAGGAATTAGCCTAGGCAGGACGAAAATGACCTAATTGTTCATCTAATGACACAAAATACCTATTGGATGCACAAGATTGGTTAAAAACCCTAATTGGACAAGATTAAGTGTAGGGAGGACGAAAATGACCTAAATGTTCATCCAATGACACAAAACACCTATTGGATGCACAAGATTGGTTAAAAACCCTAATTGGACAGGAATTAGCCTAAGCAGGACGAAAATGACCTAATTGTCCATCTAATGACACAAAAACACCTATTGGATGCACAAAATTGGTTAGAAACCCTAATTGGACAAGATTAAGTTTAGGGAGGACGAAAATGACCTAAATGTTCATCCAATGACACAAAACACCTATTGGATGCACAAGATTGGTTAAAAACCCTAATTGGACAAGATTAAGTGTAGGGAGGACGAAAATGACCTACATGTTCATCCAATGACACAAAACACCTATTGGATGCACAAGATTTGTTAAAAACCCTAATTGGACAAGATTAAGTGTAGGGAGGACGAAAGTGACCTAAATATTCATCCAATGACACAAAAATACATATTGGATGCACAAGATTGGTTAAAAACCCTAATTGGACAAGAATTAGCCTAGCGAGGATGAAAACGACCTAATTGTTCATCCAATGACACAAAAATACCTATTGGATGCACAAGATTGGTTAGAAACCCTAATTGGACAAAATTAAGTTTAGGGAGGACGAAAATGACCTAAATGTTCATCCAATGACACAAAAACACCTATTGGATGCACAAGATTGGTTGGAAACGCTAATTAGACAATATTAAGTTTAGGGAGGACGAAACTGACCTAAATGTTCATTCAATGACACAAAGACACCTATTGGATGCACAATATTGGTTAGAAACCCTAATTTGACAAGATTAAGTTTAGGGAGGACGAAAATGACCTAAATGTTCATCCAATGACACAAAACACCTATTGGATGCAAAAGATTAGTTAAAAACCCTACTTGGACAAGATTAAGTGTAGGGACGATGAAAATGACCTAAATATTCTTCCAATGACACAAAAACACCCATTGGATGCACAAGATTAGAATGAAACCCTAATTGGACAAGAATAAGCCTAGGTATGACAAAAATGACCTAATTGTTTATCCAATGACACAAAAACACCTATTGGATGCACAAGATTACTTATAAACCCTAATTGGACAAGATTAAGTTTAGGGAGGACGAAAATGACCTAAATGTTCATCCAATGACAAAAAACACCTATTGGATGCACAAGATTGGTTAAAAACCCTAATTGGACCAGAATTAGCCTAGGGAGGACGAAAATGACCTAATTGTTCATCCAATGACACAAAAACACCTATTGGATGCACAAGATTGGTTAGAAACCCTAATTGCACAAAATTAAGTTTAGGGAGGACGAAAATGACCTAAATGTTCATCCAATGACACAAAACACCTATTGGATGCACAAGATTGGTTAAAAACCCTAATTGAACAAGAAATAGCCTAGGGAGGACGAAAATGACCTAATTGTTCATTCAATGACACAAAAACAACTATTTGATGCACAAGATTGGTTAGAAACCCTAATTGGACAAGATTAAGTTTAGGGAGGACGAAAATGACCTAAATGTTCATCCAATGACACAAAACACCTATTGGATGCACAAGATTAGTTAAAAACCCTACTTGGACAAGATTAAGTGTAGGGAGGACCAAAATGACCTAAATATTCTTCCAATGACACAAAAACACCCATTGGATGCACAAGATTGGAATGAAACCCTAATTGGACAAGAATAAGCCTAGGTATGACAAAAATGACATAATTGTTCATCCAATGACACAAAACACCTATTGGATGCACAAGATTGTTTAAAAACCCTAATTGGACAAGATTAAGGGTAGGGAGGACGAAAATGACCTAAATGTTCATCCAATGACACAGAAACACTTATTGGATGCACAAGATTGGTTAAAAACCCAAATTGGACAAGAATAAGCCAAGGGAGGACAAAAATGACCTAATTGTTCATCCAATGACACAAAACACCTATTGGATTTACAAGATTGGTTAAAAACCCTAATTGGACAAGATTAAGTGTAGGGAGGACGAAAATGACCTAAATATTCATCCAATGACACAAAAACACCTATTGGAAGCACAAGATTGGTTAAAACCCCTAATTGGACAAGATTAAGTTTTGGGAGGACGAAAATGACCTAAATGTTCATCCAATGAGACAAAAACACCTATTGGACAAGAATTAACCTAGGGAGGACGAAAATGACCTAATTTTTCATCCAATGACACAAAAACACCTATTGGATGCACAAGATTGGTTAGAAACCCTAATTTCACCAAATTAAGTTTAGGGAGGACGAAAATGACCTAAATGTTCATCCAATGACACAAAACACCTATTGGATGCACAAGTTTGGTTAAATACCCTAATTCGACAAGATTAAGTGTAGGGAGGACGAAAGTGACCTAAATATTCATCCAATGACACAAAAACACATATTGGATGCACAAGATTGGTTAAAAACCCTAATTGGACAAGAATTAGACTAGGGAGGATGAAAACGACCTAATTGTTCATCCAATGACACAAAAATACCTATTGGATGCACAAGATTGGTTAGAAACCCTAATTGGACAAAATTAAGTTTACGGAGGACGAAAATGACCTAATTGTTCATCCAATGACACAAAAACACCTATTGGATGCACAAGTTTGGTTAGAAACCCTAATTGGACAAGATTAAGTTTAGCGAGGACGAAAATGACGTAAATGTTCATCCAATGACAAAAAACACGTATTGGATGCACAAGATTGGTTAAAAACCCTAATTGGACAAGAATTAGCCTAGGGAGGACGAAAATGACCTAATTGTTCATCCAATGACACAAAAACACCTATTGGATGCACAAGATTGGTTAAAAACCCTAATTGGACAAGATTAAGTGTAGGGATGACGAAAATGACCTAAATGTTCATCCAATGACACAAAACACCTATTGGATGCACAAGTTTGGTTAAAAACCCTAATTGGACAAGAATTAGCCTAGGGAGGATGAAAACGACCTAATTGTTCATCCAATGACACAAAAACACCTATTGGATGCACAAGATTGGTTAAAAACCCTAATTGGACAAGATTAAGTGTAGGGAGGATGAAAGTGACCTAAATATTCATCCAATGACACAAAAACACATATTGGATGCACAAGATTGGTTAAGAACCCTAATTGGACAAGAATTAGCCTAGGGAGGATGAAAACGACCTAATTGTTCATCCAATGACACAAAAACACCTATTGGATGCACAAGATTGGTTAGAAAGCCTAATTGCACAAAATTAAGTTTAGCGAGGACGAAAATGACGTAAATGTTCATCCAATGACAAAAAACACCTATTGGATGCACAAGATTGGTTAAAAACCCTAATTGGACAAGAATTAGCCTAGGGAGGACGAAAATGACCTAATTGTTCATCCAATGACACAAAAACACCTATTGGATGCACAAGATTGGTTAGAAACCCTAATTGCACAAAATTAAGTTTAGGCAGGACGAAAATGACCTAAATGTTCATCCAATGACACAAAACACCTATTGGATGCACAAGATTGGTTAAAAACCCTAATTGGACAAGAAATAGCCTAGGGAGGACGGAAATGACCTAATTGTTCATCCAATGACACAAAAACAACTATTTGATGCACAAGATTGGTTAGAAACCCTAATTGGACAAGATTAAGTGTAGGGAGGACGAAAATGACCTAAATGTTCATCCAATGACACAAAACACCTATTGGATGCACAAGATTGGTTAAAAACCCTAATTGGACAAGAATTAGCCTAGGGAGGACGAAAATGACCTAATTGTTCATCGAATGACACAAAAACCACTATTTGATGCACAAGATTGGTTAGAAACCCTAATTGGACAAGATTAAGTTTAGGGAGGACGAAAATGACCTAAATGTTCATCCAATGACACAAAACACCTATTGGATGCACAAGATTAGTTAAAAACCCTAATTGGACAAGATTAAGTTTTGGGAGGACGAAAATGACCTAAATGTTCATCCAATGACACAAAAACACCTATTGGATGCACAAGATTTGTTAAAAACCCTAATTGGACAAGATTAAGTGTAGGGAGGACGAAAGTGACCTAAATATTCATCCAATGACACAAAAACACGTATTGGATGCACAAGATTGGTTAAAAACCCTAATTGGACAAGAATTAGCCTAGGGAGGACGAAAATGACCTAATTGTTCATCCAATGACACAAAAACACCTTTTGGATGCACAAGATTGGTTAAAAACCCTAATTGGACAAGATTAAGTGTAGGGATGACGAAAATGACCTAAATGTTCATCCAATGACACAAAACACCTATTGGATGCACAAGTTTGGTTAAAAACCCTAATTCGACAAGATTAAGTGTAGGGAGGACGAAAGTGACCTAAATATTCATCCAATGACACAAAAACACATATTGGATGCACAAGATTGGTTAAAAACCCTAATTGGACAAGAATTAGACTAGGGAGGATGAAAACGACCTAATTGTTCATCCAATGACACAAAAATACCTATTGGATGCACAAGATTGGTTAGAAACCCTAATTGCACAAAATTAAGTTTAGGGAGGACGAAAATGACCTAAATGTTCATCCAATGACACAAAAACACCTATTGGATGCACAAGATTGGTTGGAAACGCTAATTGGACAAGATTAAGTTTAGGGAGGACGAAACTGACCTTAATGTTCATTCAATGACACAAAACACCTATTGGATGCACAAGATTAGTTAAAAACCCTAATTGGACAAGAATTAGCCTAGGGAGGACGAAAATGACCTAATTGTTCATCCAATGACACAAAAACACCTATTGGATGCACAAGTTTGGTTAGAAACCCTAATTGGACAAGATTAAGTTTAGGGAGGACGAAAATGACGTAAATGTTCATCCAATGACAAAAAACACGTATTGGATGCACAAGATTGGTTAAAAACCCTAATTGGACAAGAATTAGCCTAGGGAGGACGAAAATGACCTAATTGTTTATCCAATGACACAAAAACACCTATTGGATGCACAAGATTGGTTAAAAACCCTAATTGGACAAGATTAAGTGTAGGGATGACGAAAATGACCTAAATGTTCATCCAATGACACAAAACACCTATTGGATGCACAAGTTTGGTTAAAATCCCTAATTCGACAAGATTAAGTGTAGGGAGGACGAAAGTGACCTAAATATTCATCCAATGACACAAAAACACATATTGGATGCACAAGATTGGTTAAAAACCCTAATTGGACAAGAATTAGCCTAGGGAGGATGAAAACGACCTAATTGTTCATCCAATGACACAAAAATACCTATTGGATGCACAAGATTGGTTAAAAACCCTAATTGGACAAGAATAATCCTAGGGAGGACGAAAATGACCTAATTGTTCTTCCAATGACACAAAAACACCTACTGGATGCACAAGATCGGTTAAAAACCCTAATTGGACAAGATTAAGTGTAGGGATGACGAAAATGACCTAAATGTTCATCCAATGACACAAAACACCTATTGGATGCACAAGTTTGGTTAAAAACCCTAATTCGACAAGATTAAGTGTAGGGAGGACGAAAGTGACCTAAATATTCATCCAATGACCCAAAAACACATATTGGATGCACAAGATTGGTTAAAAACCCTAATTGGACAAGAATTAGACTAGGGAGGATGAAAACGACCTAATTGTTCATCCAATGACACAAAAATACCTATTGGATGCACAAGATTGGTTAGAAACCCTAATTGGACAAAATTAAGTTTAGGGAGGACGAAAATGACCTAATTGTTCATCCAATGACACAAAAACACCTATTGGATGCACAAGTTTGGTTAGAAACCCTAATTGGACAAGATTAAGTTTAGCGAGGACGAAAATGACGTAAATGTTCATCCAATGACAAAAAACACGTATTGGATGCACAAGATTGGTTAAAAACCCTAATTGGACAAGACATAGCCTAGGGAGGACGAAAATGACCTAATTGTTCATCCAATGACACAAAAACACCTATTGGATGCACAAGATTGGTTAAAAACCCTAATTGGACAAGATTAAGTGTAGGGATGACGAAAATGACCTAAATGTTCATCCAATGACACAAAACACCTATTGGATGCACAAGTTTGGTTAAAATCCCTAATTCGACAAGATTAAGTGTAGGGAGGACGAAAGTGACCTAAATATTCATCCAATGACACAAAAACACATATTGGATGCACAAGATTGGTTAAAAACCCTAATTGGACAAGAATTAGACTAGGGAGGATGAAAACGACCTAATTGTTCATCCAATGACACAAAAATACCTATTGAATGCACAAGATTGGTTAGAAACCCTAATTGGACAAAATTAAGTTTAGGGAGGACGAAAATGACCTAAATGTTCATCCAATGACACAAAAACACCTATTGGATGCACAAGATTGGTTGGAAACGTTAATTGGACAAGATTAAGTTTAGGGAGGACGAAACTGACCTAAATGTTCATTCAATGACACAAAACACCTATTGGATGCACAAGATTAGTTAAAAACCCTAATTGGACAAGAATTAGCCTAGGGAGGACGAAAATGATCTAATTGTTCATCCAATGACACAAAAACACCTATTGGATGCACAAGTTTGGTTAGAAACCCTAATTGGACAAGATTAAGTTTAGCGAGGACGAAAATGACGTAAATGTTCATCCAATGACAAAAAACACGTATTGGATGCACAAGATTGGTTAAAAACCCTAATTGGACAAGAATTAGCCTAGGGAGGACGAAAATGACCTAATTGTTTATCCAATGACACAAAAACACCTATTGGATGCACAAGATTGGTTAAAAACCCTAATTGGACAAGATTAAGTGTAGGGAGGATGAAAATGACCTAAATGTTCATCCAATGACACAAAACACCTATTGGATGCACAAGATTGGTTAAAAACCCTAATTGGACAAGAATTAGCCTAGGGAGGACGAAAATGACCTAATTGTTCATCCAATGACACAAAAACACCTATTGGATGCACAAGATTGGTTAGAAACCCTAATTGGACAAGATTAAGTTTAGGGAGGACGAAAATGACCTAAATGTTCATCTAATGACGCAAAACACCTATGGGATGCACAAGATTGGTTAAAAACCCTAATTGGACAAGAATTAGCCTAGGGAGGACGAAAATGACCTAATTGTTCATCCAATGACACAAAAACACCTATTGGATGCACAAGATTGGTTAGAAACCCTAATTGGACAAGCATAAGCCTAGGGAGGATGAAAATGACCTAAATGTTTATCCGATGACACAAAAGCACCTATTGGATGCACAAGATTGGTTAAAAACCCTAATTGGACAAGATTAAGTGTAGGGAGGACGAAAATGACCTAAACATTCATCCAATGACACAAAAACACCTGTTGCATGCACAAGATTGGTTAAAAACCAAAATTGGACATGATTAAGTGTAGGGAGGACGAAAATGACTTAAATGTTCATCCAATGACACAAAACACCTATTGGATGCACAAGATTGGTTAAAAACCCTAATTGGACAAGAATTAGCCTAGGGAGGACGAAAATGACCTAATTGTTCATCCAATGACACAAAAACACCTATTGGATGCACAAGATTGGTTAGAAACCCTAATTGCACAAAATTAAGTTTAGGCAGGACGAAAATGACCTAAATGTTCATCCAATGACACAAAACACCTATTGGATGCACAAGATTGGTTAAAAACCCTAATTGGACAAGAAATAGCCTAGGGAGGACGGAAATGACCTAATTGTTCATCCAATGACACAAAAACAACTATTTGATGCACAAGATTGGTTAGAAACCCTAATTGGACAAGATTAAGTGTAGGGAGGACGAAAATGACCTAAATGTTCATCCAATGACACAAAACACCTATTGGATGCACAAGATTGGTTAAAAACCCTAATTGGACAAGAATTAGCCTAGGGAGGACGAAAATGACCTAATTGTTCATCGAATGACACAAAAACCACTATTTGATGCACAAGATTGGTTAGAAACCCTAATTGGACAAGATTAAGTTTAGGGAGGACGAAAATGACCTAAATGTTCATCCAATGACACAAAACACCTATTGGATGCACAAGATTAGTTAAAAACCCTAATTGGACAAGATTAAGTTTTGGGAGGACGAAAATGACCTAAATGTTCATCCAATGACACAAAAACACCTATTGGATGCACAAGATTTGTTAAAAACCCTAATTGGACAAGATTAAGTGTAGGGAGGACGAAAGTGACCTAAATATTCATCCAATGACACAAAAACACGTATTGGATGCACAAGATTGGTTAAAAACCCTAATTGGACAAGAATTAGCCTAGGGAGGACGAAAATGACCTAATTGTTCATCCAATGACACAAAAACACCTTTTGGATGCACAAGATTGGTTAAAAACCCTAATTGGACAAGATTAAGTGTAGGGATGACGAAAATGACCTAAATGTTCATCCAATGACACAAAACACCTATTGGATGCACAAGTTTGGTTAAAAACCCTAATTCGACAAGATTAAGTGTAGGGAGGACGAAAGTGACCTAAATATTCATCCAATGACACAAAAACACATATTGGATGCACAAGATTGGTTAAAAACCCTAATTGGACAAGAATTAGACTAGGGAGGATGAAAACGACCTAATTGTTCATCCAATGACACAAAAATACCTATTGGATGCACAAGATTGGTTAGAAACCCTAATTGCACAAAATTAAGTTTAGGGAGGACGAAAATGACCTAAATGTTCATCCAATGACACAAAAACACCTATTGGATGCACAAGATTGGTTGGAAACGCTAATTGGACAAGATTAAGTTTAGGGAGGACGAAACTGACCTTAATGTTCATTCAATGACACAAAACACCTATTGGATGCACAAGATTAGTTAAAAACCCTAATTGGACAAGAATTAGCCTAGGGAGGACGAAAATGACCTAATTGTTCATCCAATGACACAAAAACACCTATTGGATGCACAAGATTGGTTAAAAACCCTAATTGGACAAGATTAAGTGTAGGGATGACGAAAATGACCTAAATGTTCATCCAATGACACAAAACACCTATTGGATGCACAAGTTTGGTTAAAAACCCTAATTCGACAAGATTAAGTGTAGGGAGGACGAAAGTGACCTAAATATTCATCCAATGACACAAAAACACATATTGGATGCACAAGATTGGTTAAAAACCCTAATTGGACAAGAATTAGACTAGGGAGGATGAAAACGACCAAATTGTTCATCCAATGACACAAAAATACCTATTGGATGCACAAGATTGGTTAGAAACCCTAATTGGACAAAATTCAGTTTAGGGAGGACGAAAATGACCTAAATGTTCATCCAATGACACTAAAACACCTATTGGATGCACAAGATTGGTTGGAAACGCTAATTGGACAAGATTAAGTTTAGGGAGGACGAAACTGACCCAAATGTTCATTCAATGACACAAAAACACCTATTGGATGCACAAGATTTGTTAAAAACCCTAATTGGACAAGATTAAGTGTAGGGATGACGAAAATGACCTAAATGTTCATCCAATGACACAAAACACCTATTGGATGCACAAGTTTGGTTAAAAACCCTAATTCGACAAGATTAAGTGTAGGGAGGACGAAAGTGACCTAAATATTCATCCAATGACACAGAAACACTTATTGGATGCACAAGATTGGTTAAAAACCCAAATTGGACAAGAATAAGCCTAGGGAGGACAAAAATGACCTAATTGTTCATCCAATGACATAAAACACCTATTGGATTTACAAGATTGGTTAAAAACCCTAATTGGATAAGCTTAAGTGTAGGGAGGACGAAAATGACCTAAATATTCATCCAATGACACAAAAACACCTATTGGATGCACAAGATTGGTTAAAAACCCTAATTGGACAAGAATTAACCTAGGGAGGACGAAAATGACCTAATTTTTCATCCAATGACACAAAAACACCTATTGGATGCACAAGATTGGTTAGAAACCCTAATTTCACCAAATTAAGTTTAGGGAGGACGAAAATGACCTAAATGTTCATCCAATGACACAAAAACACCTATTGGATGCACAAGATTGGTTAGAAACCCTAATTGGACGAGATTAAGTTTAGGGAGGACGAAAAAGACCTAAATGTTCATCCAATGACACAAAACACCTATTGGATGCACAAGATTGGTTAAAAACCCTAATTTGACAAGATTAAGTGTAGGGAGGATGAAAATGACCTAAATGTTCATCCAATGACACAAAAACACCTATCGGATGCACAAGATTGGTTAGAAACCCTAATTGGACAGGATTAAGTTTAGGGAGGACGAAAATGACCTAAATGTTAATCCAATGACAGAAAACACCTATTGGATGCACAAGATTGGTTAAACACCCTAATTGGACATGAATTAGCCTAGGGAGGACGAAAATGACCTAATTCTTCATCCAATGACACAAAAACACCTATTGGATGTACAAGATTGGTTAGAAACCCTAATTGGACAAGATTAAGTGTAGGGAAGATGAAAATGACCTAAATGTTCATCCAATGACCCAAAACACCTATTGGATGCACAAGATTAGTTAAAAACCCTAATTGGACAAGATTAAGTGTAGGGAGGATGAAAATGACCTAAATGTTCATCCAATGACCCAAAACACCTATTAGATGCACAAGATTAGTTAAAAACCCTAATTGGACAAGATTAAGTGTAGGGAGGACGAAAATGACCTAAATATTCTTCCAATGACACAAAAACAACTATTGGATGCACAAGATTGGTTAAAAACCCTAATTGGACAAGAATAAGCCTAGGGAGAACGAAAATGACCTAATTGTTCATCAAATGACACAAAACACCTATTGGATGCACAAGATTGGTTAAAAACCCTAATTTGACAAGATTAAGTGTAGGGAGGACGAAAATGACCTAAATGTTCATACAATGCCACAAAAACACCTATTGGATGCACAAGATTGGTTAAAAACCCTAATTGGACAGGAATTAGCCTAGGCAGGACGAAAATGACCTAATTGTTCATCCAATGACACAAAACACCTATTGGATGCACAAGATTGGTTAAAAACCTTAATTGGATTAGATTAAGTGTATGGAGGACGAAAATGACCTAAATGTTCATCCAATGACACAAAACACCTATTGGATGCACAAGATTGGTTAAAAACCCTAATTGGACAGGAATTAGCCTAGGCAGGACGAAAATGACCTAATTGTCCATCCAATGACACAAAAACACCTATTGGATGCACAAGATTGGTTAAAAACCTTAATTGGACAAGAATGAGCTTAGGGAGGACGAAAATGACCTAAATGTTCATCCAATGACACAAAAACACCTATTGGATGCACAAGATTGGTTAAAAACCCTAATTGGATTAGATTAAGTGTAGGGAGGACGAAAATGACCTAAATGTTCATCCAATGACACAAAACACCTATTGGATGCACAAGATTGGTTAAAAACCCTAATTGGACAGGAATTAGCCTAGGCAGGACGAAAATGACCTAATTGTCCATCCAATGACACAAAAACACCTATTGGATGCACAAGATTGGTTAAAAACCTTAATTGGACAAGAATGTGCCTAGGGAGGACGAAAATGACCTATATGTTCATCCAATGACACAAAAACACCTATTGGATGCACAAGATTGGTTAGAAACCTAGGGTGGACGAAAATGACCTAATTGGTCATCCAATGACACAAAAACACCAATTGGATGCACAAGATTGGTTAGAAACCCTAATTGGACAAAATTAAGTTTAGGGAGGACGAAAATGACCTAAATGTTCATCCAATGACACAAAAAGACCTATCGGATGCACAAGATTGGTTAGAAACCCTAATTGGACAGGATTAAGTTTAGGGAGGACGAAAATGACCTAAATGTTAATCCAATGACAGAAAACACCTATTGGATGCACAAGATTGGTTAAACAACCTAATTGGACATGAATTAGCCTAGGGAGGACGAAAATGACCTAATTCTTCATCCAATGACACAAAAACACCTATTGGATGTACAAGATTGGTTAGAAACCCTAATTGGACAAGATTAAGTGTAGGGAGGATGAAAATGACCTAAATGTTCATCCAATGACCCAAAACACCTATTGGATGCACAAGATTAGTTAAAAACCCAAATTGGACAAGATTAAGTGTAGGGAGAATGAAAATGACCTAAATGTTCATCCAATGACCCAAAACACCTATTGGATGCACAAGATTAGTTAAAAACCCTAATTGGACAAGATTAAGTGTAGGGAGGACGAAAATGACGTAAATATTCTTCCAATGACACAAAAACAACTATTGGATGCACAAGATTGGTTAAAAACCCTAATTGGACAAGAATAAGCCTAGGGAGAACGAAAATGACCTAATTGTTCATCAAATGACACAAAACACCTATTGGATGCACAAGATTGGTTAAAAACCCTAATTTGACAAGATTAAGTGTAGGGAGGACGAAAATGACCTAAATGTTCATCCAATGACACAAAAACACCTATTGGATGCACAAGATTGGTTAAAAACCCTAATTAGACAGGAATTAGCCTAGGCAGGACGAAAATGACCTAATTGTTCATCCAATGACACAAAACACCTATTGGATGCACAAGATTGGTTAAAAACCCTAATTGGATTAGATTAAGTGTAGGGAGGACGAAAATGACCTAAATGTTCATCCAATGACACAAAACACCTATTGGATGCACAAGATTGGTTAAAAACCCTAATTGGACAGGAATTAGCCTAGGCAGGACGAAAATGACCTAATTGTCCATCTAATGACACAAAAACACCTATTGGATGCACAAAATTGGTTAGAAACCCTAATTGGACAAGATTAAGTTTAGGGAGGACGAAAATGACCTAAATGTTCATCCAATGACACAAAACACCTATTGGATGCACAAGATTGGTTAAAAACCCTAATTGGACAAGATTAAGTGAATGGAGGACGAAAATGACCTAAATATTCTTCCAATGACACAAAAACACCCCTTGGATGCACAAGATTGGTTAGAAACCCTAATTGGATAAGAATAAGCCTAGGGAGGATGAAAATCACCTAATTGTTCATCCAATGACTCAAAACACCTATTGGATGTACAAGATTGGTTAAAAACCCTAATTGGACAAGATTAAGTGTAGGGAGGACGAAAATGACCTAAATGTTCATCCAATGACACAAAAACACCTATTGGATGCACAAGATTGGTTAAAAACCCTAATTGGACAAGAATAAGTGTAGGGAGGACGAAAATGACCTAAATATTCATCCAATGACATAAAACACCTATTGGATGCACAAGATTGGTTAAAAACCCTAATTGGACAAGAATTAGCCTAGGGAGGACGAAAATGACCTAATTGTTCATCCAATGACACAAAAACACCTATTGGATGCACAAGATTGGTTGGAAACGTTAATTGGACAAGATTAAGTTTAGGGAGGACGAAACTGACCTAAATGTTCATTCAATGACACAAAACACCTATTGGATGCACAAGATTAGTTAAAAACCCTAATTGGACAAGAATTAGCCTAAGGAGGACGAAAATGATCTAATTGTTCATCCAATGACACAAAAACACCTATTGGATGCACAAGTTTGGTTAGAAACCCTAATTGGACAAGATTAAGTTTAGCGAGGACGAAAATGACGTAAATGTTCATCCAATGACAAAAAACACGTATTGGATGCACAAGATTGGTTAAAAACCCTAATTGGACAAGAATTAGCCTAGGGAGGACGAAAATGACCTAATTGTTTATCCAATGACACAAAAACACCTATTGGATGCACAAGATTGGTTAAAAACCCTAATTGGACAAGATTAAGTGTAGGGAGGATGAAAATGACCTAAATGTTCATCCAATGACACAAAACACCTATTGGATGCACAAGATTGGTTAAAAACCCTAATTGGACAAGATTAAGTGTAGGGAGGACGAAAATGACCTAAATGTTCATCCAATGACACAAAAACACCTATTGGATGCACAAGATTGGTTAAAAACCCTAATTGGACAGGAATTAGCCTAGGCAGGACGAAAATGACCTAATTGTTCATCCAATGACACAAAACACCTATTGGATGCACAAGATTGGTTAAAAACCCTAATTGGATTAGATTAAGTGTACGGAGGACGAAAATGACCTAAATGTTCATCCAATGACACAAAACACCTATTGGATGCACAAAATTGGTTAAAAACCCTAATTGGACAGGAATTAGCCTAGGCAGGACGAAAATGACCTAATTGTCCATCCAATGACACAAAAACACCTATTGGATGCACAAGATTGGTTAAAAACCTTAATTGGACAAGAATGAGCCTAGGGAGGACGAAAATGACCTATATGTTCATCCAATGACACAAAAACACCTATTGGATGCACAAGATTGGTTAGATACCTAGGGTGGACGAAAATGACCTAATTGGTCATCCAATGACACAAAAACACCAATTGGATGCACAAGATTGGTTAGAAACCCTAATTGGACAAAATTAAGTTTAGGGAGGACGAAAATGACCTAAATGTTCATCCAATGACACAAAAACACCTATCGGATGCACAAGATTGGTTAGAAACCCTAATTGGACAGGATTAAGTTTAGGGAGGACGAAAATGACCTAAATGTTAATCCAATGACAGAAAACACCTATTGGATGCACAAGATTGGTTAAACACCCTAATTGGACATGAATTAGCCTAGGGAGGACGAAAATGACCTAATTCTTCATCCAATGACACAAAAACACCTATTGGATGTACAAGATTGGTTAGAAACCCTAATTGGACAAGATTAAGTGTAGGGAGGATGAAAATGACCTAAATGTTCATCCAATGACCCAAAACACCTATTGGATGCACTAGATTAGTTAAAAACCCTAATTGGACAAGATTAAGTGTAGGGAGGATGAAAATGACCTAAATGTTCATCCAATGACCCAAAACACCTATTGGATGCACAAGATTAGTTAAAAACCCTAATTGGACAAGATTAAGTGTAGGGAGGACGAAAATGACCTAAATATTCTTCCAATGACACAAAAACAACTATTGGATGCACAAGATTGGTTAAAAACCCTAATTGGACAAGAATAAGCCTAGGGAGAACGAAAATGACCTAATTGTTCATCAAATGACACAAAACACCTATTGGATGCACAAGATTGGTTAAAAACCCTAATTTGACAAGATTAAGTGTAGGGAGGACGAAAATGACCTAAATGTTCATCCAATGACACAAAAACACCTATTGAATGCACAAGATTGGTTAAAAACCCTAATTAGACAGGAATTAGCCTAGAAAGGACGAAAATGACCTAATTGTTCATCCAATGACACAAAACACCTATTGGATGCACAAGATTGGTTAAAAACCCTAATTGGATTAGATTAAGTGTAGGGAGGACGAAAATGACCTAAATGTTCATCCAATGACACAAAACACCTATTGGATGCACAAGATTGGTTAAAAACCCTAATTGGACAGGAATTAGCCTAGGCAGGACGAAAATGACCTAATTGTCCATCCAATGACACAAAAACACCTATTGGATGCACAAGATTGGTTAAAAACCTTAATTGGACAAGAATGAGCCTAGGGAGGACGAAAATGACCTATATGTTCATCCAATGACACAAAAACACCTATTGGATGCACAAGATTGGTTAAAAACCCTAATTGGATTAGATTAAGTGTATGGAGGACGAAAATGACCTAAATGTTCATCCAATGACACAAAACACCTATTGGATGCACAAGATTGGTTAAAAACCCTAATTGGACAAGAATTAGCCTAGGGAGGACGAAAATGACCTAATTGTTTATCCAATGACACAAAAACACCCCTTGGATGCACAAGATTGGTTAGAAACCCTAATTGGACAAGATTAAGTTTAGGGAGGACGTAAATGACCTAAATGTTCATCCAATGACACAAAACACCTATTGGATGCACAAGATTGGTTAAAAACCCTAATTGGACAAGATTAAGTGAATGGAGGACGAAAATGACCTAAATATTCTTCCAATGACACAAAAACACCCCTTGGATGCACAAGATTGGTTAGAAACCCTAATTGGATAAGAATAAGCCTAGGGAGGATGAAAATCACCTAATTGTTCATCCAATTACTCAAAACACCTATTGGATGCACAAGATTGGTTAAAAACCCTAATTGGATTAGATTAAGTGTATGGAGGACGAAAATGACCTAAATGTTCATCCAATGACACAAAACACCTATTGGATGCACAAGATTGGTTAAAAACCCTAATTGGACAGGAATTAGCCTAGGCAGGACGAAAATGACCTAATTGTCCATCCAATGACACAAAAACACCTATTGGATGCACAAGATTGGTTAAAAACCTTAATTGGACAAGAATGAGCTTAGGGAGGACGAAAATGACCTAAATGTTCATCCAATGACACAAAAACACCTATTGGATGCACAAGATTGGTTAAAAACCCTAACTGGATTAGATTAAGTGTAGGGAGGACGAAAATGACCTAAATGTTCATCCAATGACGCAAAACACCTATTGGATGCACAAGATTGGTTAAAAACCCTAATTGGACAGGAATTAGCCTAGGCAGGACGAAAATGACCTAATTGTCCATCCAATGACACAAAAACACCTATTGGATGCACAAGATTGGTTAACAACCTTAATTGGACAAGAATGAGCCTAGGGAGGACGAAAATGACCTATATGTTCATCCAATGACACAAAAACACCTATTGGATGCACAAGATTGGTTAGAAACCTAGGGTGGACGAAAATGACCTAATTGGTCATCCAATGACACAAAAACACCAATTGGATGCACAAGATTGGTTAGAAACCCTAATTGGACAAAATTAAGTTTAGGGAGGACGAAAATGACCTAAATGTTCATCCAATGACACAAAAACACCTATCGGATGCACAAGATTGGTTAAAAACCCTAATTGGACAGGATTAAGTTTAGGGAGGACGAAAATGACCTAAATGTTAATCCAATGACAGAAAACACCTATTGGATGCACAAGATTGGTTAAACACCCTAATTGGACATGAATTAGCCTAGGGAGGACGAAAATGACCTAATTCTTCATCCAATGACACAAAAACACCTATTGGATGTACAAGATTGGTTAGAAACCCTAATTGGACAAGATTAAGTGTAGGGAGGATGAAAATGACCTAAATGTTCATCCAATGACCCAAAACACCTATTGGATGCACAAGATTAGTTAAAAACCCTAATTGGACAAGATTAAGTGTAGGGAGGATGAAAATGACCTAAATGTTCATCCAATGACACAAAAACACCTATCGGATGCACAAGATTGGTTAGAAACCCTAATTGGACAGGATTAAGTTTAGGGAGGACGAAAATGACCTAAATGTTAATCCAATGACAGAAAACACCTATTGGATGCACAAGATTGGTTAAACACCCTAATTGGACAAGAATTAGCCTAGGGAGGACGAAAATGACCTAATTCTTCATCCAATGACACAAAAACACCTATTGGATGTACAAGATTGGTTAGAAACCCTAATTGGACAAGATTAAGTGTAGGGAGGATGAAAATGACCTAAATGTTCATCCAATGACCCAAAACACCTATTGGATGCACAAGATTAGTTAAAAACCCAAATTGGACAAGATTAAGTGTAGGGAGAATGAAAATGACCTAAATGTTCATCCAATGACCCAAAACACCTATTGGATGCACAAGATTAGTTAAAAACCCTAATTGGACAAGATTAAGTGTAGGGAGGACGAAAATGACCTAAATATTCTTCCAATGACACAAAAACAACTATTGGATGCACAAGATTGGTTAAAAACCCTAATTGGACAAGAATAAGCCTAGGGAGAACGAAAATGACCTAATTGTTCATCAAATGACACAAAACACCTATTGGATGCACAAGATTGGTTAAAAACCCTAATTTGACAAGATTAAGTGTAGGGAGGACGAAAATGACCTAAATGTTCATCCAATGACACAAAAACACCTATTGAATGCACAAGATTGGTTAAAAACCCTAATTAGACAGGAATTAGCCTAGAAAGGACGAAAATGACCTAATTGTTCATCCAATGACACAAAACACCTATTGGATGCACAAGATTGGTTAAAAACCCTAATTGGATTAGATTAAGTGTAGGGAGGACGAAAATGACCTAAATGTTCATCCAATGACACAAAACACCTATTGGATGCACAAGATTGGTTAAAAACCCTAATTGGACAGGAATTAGCCTAGGCAGGACGAAAATGACCTAATTGTCCATCCAATGACACAAAAACACCTATTGGATGCACAAGATTGGTTAAAAACCTTAATTGGACAAGAATGAGCCTAGGGAGGACGAAAATGACCTATATGTTCATCCAATGACAAAAAACACCTATTGGATGCACAAGATTGGTTAGAAACCTAGGGTGGACGAAAACTACCTAATTGGTCATCCAATGACACAAAAACACCAATTGGATGCACAAGATTGGTTAGAAACCCTAATTGGACAAGATTAAGTTTAGGGAGGACGTAAATGACCTAAATGTTCATCCAATGACACAAAACACCTATTGGATGCACAAGATTGGTTAAAAACCCTAATTGGACAAGATTAAGTGAATGGAGGACGAAAATGACCTAAATATTCTTCCAATGACACAAAAACACCCCTTGGATGCACAAGATTGGTTAGAAACCCTAATTGGATAAGAATAAGCCTAGGGAGGATGAAAATCACCTAATTGTTCATCCAATGACTCAAAACACCTATTGGATGTACAAGATTGGTTAAAAACCCTAATTGGACAAGATTAAGTGTAGGGAGGACGAAAATGACCTAAATGTTCATCCAATGACACAAAAACACCTATTGGATACACAAGATTGGTTAAAAACCCTAATTGGACAGGAATTAGCCTAGGCAGGACGAAAATGACCTAATTGTTCATCTAATGACACAAAATACCTATTGGATGCACAAGATTGGTTAAAAACCCTAATTGGACAAGATTAAGTGTAGGGAGGACGAAAATGACCTAAATGTTCATCCAATGACACAAAACACCTATTGGATGCACAAGATTGGTTAAAAACCGTAATTGGATAAGATTATGTTTAGGGAGGACGAAAATGACCTAAAATGTTCATCCAATGACACAAAACACCTATTGGATGCACAAGATTGGTTAAAAACCCTAATTGGACAAGATTAAGTTTAGGGAGGACGAAAATGACCTAAATATTCATCCAATGACACAACACACCTATTGAATGAACAAGATTGGTTAAAAACCCTAATTGGACAAGATTAAGTGTAGGGAGGATGAAAATGACCTAAATGTTCATCCAATGACACAAAACACCTATTGGATGCACAAGATTGGTTAAAATCCCTAATTGGATAAGAATTAGCCTAAGGAGGACGAAAATGACCTAAATGTTCATCCAATGACACAACACACCTATTGGATGCACAAGATTGGTTAAAAACCCTAATTGGACAAGAATTATCATAGGGAGGACGAAAATGACCTAATTGTTCATCCAATGACACAAAAACACCAATTGGATGCACAAGATTGGTTAGAAACCCTAATTGGAAAAGATAAAGTGTAGGGAGGACGAAAATGACCTAAAATGTTCATCCAATGACACAAAACACCTATTGGATGCACAAGATTGGTTAAAAACCCTAATTGGAAAAGATAAAGTGTAGAGAGGACGAAAATGACCTAAATGTTTATCCAATGACACAAAAACACCTATCGGATGCACAAGATTGGTTAGAAACCCTAATTGAACAAGATTAAGTGTAGGGAGGACGAAAATGACCTAAATGTTCCTCCAATGACACAAAACACCTATTGGATGCACAAGATTGGTTAAAAACCGTAATTGGATAAGATTAAGTTTAGGGAGGACGAAAATGACATAAATATTCATCCAATGACACAACACACCTATTGAATGAACAAGATTGGTTAAAAACCCTAATTGGACAAGATTAAGTGTAGGGAGGACGAAAATGACCTAAATATTCAACCAATGACACAAAAACACCTATCGGATGCACAAGATTGGTTAGAAACCGTAATTGAACAAGATTAAGTGTAGGGAGGACGAAAATGACCTAAATGTTCATCCAATGACACAAAACACCTATTGGATGCACAAGTTTGGTTAAAAACCCTAATTGGACAAGATTAAGTGTTGGGAGGACGAAAATGACCTAAATGTTCATCCAATGACACAAAACACCTATTGGATGCACAAGATTGGTTAAAAACCCTAATTGGACAAGTTAAGTGTAGGGAGGACGAAAATGACCTAAATGTTTATCCAATGACACAAAAACACCTATCGGATGCACAAGATTGGTTAGAAACCCTAATTGAACAAGATTAAGTGTAGGGAGGACGAAAATGACCTAAATGTTCATCCAATGACACAAAACACCTATTGCATGCACAAGATTGGTTAAAACCCATAATTGGATAAGATTAAGTTTAGGTAGGACGAAAATGACATAAATATTCATCCAATGACACAACACACCTATTGAATAAACAAGATTGGTTAAAAACCCTAATTGGACAAGATTAAGTGTAGGGAGGACGAAAATGACCTAAATGTTCATCCAATGACACAAAAACACCTATCGGATGCACAAGATTGGTTAGAAACCCTAATTGAACAAGATTAAGTGTAGGGAGGACGAAAATGACCTAAATGTTCATCCGATGACACAAAACACCTATTGGATGCACAAGATTGGTTAAAAACCCTAATTGGATAAGAATTAGCATAAGGAAGACGGAAATGACCTAAATGGTCATCCAATGACACAAAACACCTATTGGATGCACAAGATTGGTTAAAAACCCTAATTGGACAAGATTAAGTGTAGGGAGGACGAAAATGACCTAAATGTTCATCCAATGACACAAAACACCTATTGGATGCACAAGATTTGTTAAAAACCCTAATTGGACAAGATTAAGTGTAGGGAGGACGAAAGTGACCTAAATATTCATCCAATGACACAAAAATACATATTGGATGCACAAGATTGGTTAAAAACCCTAATTGGACAAGAATTAGCCTAGCGAGGATGAAAACGACCTAATTGTTCATCCAATGACACAAAAATACCTATTGGATGCACAAGATTGGTTAGAAACCCTAATTGGACAAAATTAAGTTTAGGGAGGACGAAAATGACCTAAATGTTCATCCAATGACACAAAAACACCTATTGGATGCACAAGATTGGTTAAAAACCCTAATTGGACAAGATTAAGTGTAGGGATGACGAAAATGACCTAAATGTTCATCCAATGACACAAAACACCTATTGGATGCACAAGTTTGGTTAAAATCCCTAATTCGACAAGATTAAGTGTAGGGAGGACGAAAGTGACCTAAATATTCATCCAATGACACAAAAACACATATTGGATGCACAAGATTGGTTAAAAACCCTAATTGGACAAGAATTAGACTAGGGAGGATGAAAACGACCTAATTGTTCATCCAATGACACAAAAATACCTATTGGATGCACAAGATTGGTTAGAAACCCTAATTGGACAAAATTAAGTTTAGGGAGGACGAAAATGACCTAAATGTTCATCCAATGACACAAAAACACCTATTGGATGCACAAGATTGGTTGGAAACGTTAATTGGACAAGATTAAGTTTTGGGAGGACGAAACTGACCTAAATGTTCATTCAATGACACAAAACACCTATTGGATGCACAAGTTTGGTTAAAAACCCTAATTGGACAAGAATTAGCCTAGGGAGGACGAAAATGACCTAATTGTTCATCCAATGACACAAAAACACCTTTTGGATGCACAAGATTGGTTAAAAACCCTAATTGGACAAGATTAAGTGTAGGGATGACGAAAATGACCTAAATGTTCATCCAATGACACAAAACACCTATTGGATGCACAAGTTTGGTTAAAAACCCTAATTCGACAAGATTAAGTGTAGGGAGGACGAAAGTGACCTAAATATTCATCCAATGACACAAAAACACATATTGGATGCACAAGATTGGTTAAAAACCCTAATTGGACAAGAATTAGACTAGGGAGGATGAAAACGACCTAATTGTTCATCCAATGACACAAAAATACCTATTGGATGCACAAGATTGGTTAGAAACCCTAATTGCACAAAATTAAGTTTAGGGAGGACGAAAATGACCTAAATGTTCATCCAATGACACAAAAACACCTATTGGATGCACAAGATTGGTTGGAAACGCTAATTGGACAAGATTAAGTTTAGGGAGGACGAAACTGACCTTAATGTTCATTCAATGACACAAAACACCTATTGGATGCACAAGATTAGTTAAAAACCCTAATTGGACAAGAATTAGCCTAGGGAGGACGAAAATGACCTAATTGTTCATCCAATGACACAAAAACACCTATTGGATGCACAAGTTTGGTTAGAAACCCTAATTGGACAAGATTAAGTTTAGCGAGGACGAAAATGACGTAAATGTTCATCCAATGACAAAAAACACGTATTGGATGCACAAGATTGGTTAAAAACCCTAATTGGACAAGAATTAGCCTAGGGAGGACGAAAATGACCTAATTGTTCATCCAATGACACAAAAACACCTATTGGATGCACAAGATTGGTTAAAAACCCTAATTGGACAAGATTAAGTGTAGGGATGACGAAAATGACCTAAATGTTCATCCAATGACACAAAACACCTATTGGATGCACAAGTTTGGTTAAATACCCTAATTCGACAAGATTAAGTGTAGGGAGGACGAAAGTGACCTAAATATTCATCCAATGACACAAAAACACATATTGGATGCACAAGATTGGTTAAAAACCCTAATTGGACAAGAATTAGACTAGGGAGGATGAAAACGACCTAATTGTTCATCCAATGACACAAAAATACCTATTGGATGCACAAGATTGGTTAGAAACCCTAATTGGACAAAATTAAGTTTAGGGAGGACGAAAATGACCTAATTGTTCATCCAATGACACAAAAACACCTATTGGATGCACAAGTTTGGTTAGAAACCTTAATTGGACAAGATTAAGTTTAGCGAGGACGAAAATGACGTAAATGTTCATCCAATGACAAAAAACACGTATTGGATGCACAAGATTGGTTAAAAACCCTAATTGGACAAGAATTAGCCTAGGGAGGACGAAAATGACCTAATTGTTCATCCAATGACACAAAAACACCTATTGGATGCACAAGATTGGTTAAAAACCCTAATTGGACAAGATTAAGTGTAGGGATGACGAAAATGACCTAAATGTTCATCCAATGACACAAAACACCTATTGGATGCACAAGTTTGGTTAAAATCACTAATTCGACAAGATTAAGTGTAGGGAGGACGAAAGTGACCTAAATATTCATCCAATGACACAAAAACACATATTGGATGCACAAGATTGGTTAAAAACCCTAATTGGACAAGAATTAGACTAGGGAGGATGAAAACGACCTAATTGTTCATCCAATGACACAAAAATACCTATTGGATGCACAAGATTGGTTAGAAACCCTAATTGGACAAAATTAAGTTTAGGGAGGACGAAAATGACCTAAATGTTCATCCAATGACACAAAAACACCTATTGGATGCACAAGATTGGTTGGAAACGTTAATTGGACAAGATTAAGTTTAGGGAGGACGAAACTGACCTAAATGTTCATTCAATGACACAAAACACCTATTGGATGCACAAGATTCGTTAAAAACCCTAATTGGACAAGAATTAGCCTAGGGAGGACGAAAATGACCTAATTGTTCATCCAATGACACAAAAACACCTATTGGATGCACAAGTTTGGTTAGAAACCCTAATTGGACAAGATTAAGTTTAGGGAGGACGAAAATGACGTAAATGTTCATCCAATGACAAAAAACACATATTGGATGCACAAGATTGGTTAAAAACCCTAATTGGACAAGAATTAGCCTAGGGAGGACGAAAATGACCTAATTGTTCATCCAATGACACAAAAACACCTATTGGATGCACAAGATTGGTTAAAAACCCTAATTGGACAAGATTAAGTGTAGGGATGACGAAAATGACCTAAATGTTCATCCAATGACACAAAACACCTATTGGATGCACAAGTTTGGTTAAAAACCATAATTCGACAAGATTAAGTGTAGGGAGGACGAAAGTGACCTAAATATTCATCCAATGACACAAAAACACATATTGGATGCACAAGATTGGTTAAAAACCCTAATTGGACAAGAATTAGACTAGGGAGGATGAAAACGACCTAATTGTTCATCCAATGACACAAAAATACCTATTGGATGTACAAGATTGGTTAGAAACCCTAATTGCACAAAATTAAGTTTAGGGAGGACGAAAATGACCTAAATGTTCATCCAATGACATAAAAACACCTATTGGATGCACAAGATTGGTTGGAAACGCTAATTGGACAAGATTAAGTTTAGGGAGGACGAAACTGACCTTAATGTTCATTCAATGACACAAAACACCTATTGGATGCACAAGATTAGTTAAAAACCCTAATTGGACAAGAATTAGCCTAGGGAGGACGAAAATGACCTAATTGTTCATCCAATGACACAAAAACACCTATTGGATGCACAAGTTTGGTTAGAAACCCTAATTGGACAAGATTAAGTTTAGGGAGGACGAAAATAACGTAAATGTTCATCCAATGACAAAAAACACCTATTGGATGCACAAGATTGGTTAAAAACCCTAATTGGACAAGAATTAGCCTAGGCAGGACGAAAATGACCTAATTGTTCATCCAATGACACAAAAACACCTATTGGATGCCCAAGATTGGTTAAAAACCCTAATTGGACAAGATTAAGTGTAGGGATGACGAAAATGACCTAAATGTTCATCCAATGACACAAAACACCTATTGGATGCACAAGTTTGGTTAAAAACCCTAATTCGACAAGATTAAGTGTAGGGAGGACGAAAGTGACCTAAATATTCATCCAATGACACAAAAACACATATTGGATGCACAAGATTGGTTAAAAACCCTAATTGGACAAGAATTAGACTAGGGAGGATGAAAACGACCTAATTGTTCATCCAATGACACAAAAATACCTATTGGATGCACAAGATTGGTTAGAAACCCTAATTGCACAAAATTAAGTTTAGGGAGGACGAAAATGACCTAAATGTTCATCCAATGACACAAAAACACCTATTGGATGCACAAGATTGGTTGGAAACGCTAATTGGACAAGATTAAGTTTAGGGAGGACGAAACTGACCTTAATGTTCATTCAATGACACAAAACACCTATTGGATGCACAAGATTAGTTAAAAACCCTAATTGGACAAGAATTAGCCTAGGGAGGACGAAAATGACCTAATTGTTCATCCAATGACACAAAAACACCTATTGGATGCACAAGCTTGGTTAGAAACCCTAATTGGACAAGATTAAGTTTAGGGAGGACGAAAATGACGTAAATGTTCATCCAATGACAAAAAACACCTATTGGATGCACAAGATTGGTTAAAAACCCTAATTGGACAAGAATTAGCCTAGGGAGGACGAAAATGACCTAATTGTTCATCCAATGACACAAAAACACCTATTGGATGCACAAGATTGGTTAAAAACCCTAATTGGACAAGAATTAGCCTAGCGAGGACGAAAATGATCTAATTGTTCATCCAAGGACACAAAAACACCTATTGGATGCACAAGATTGGTTAGAAACCCTAATTGGAAAAGATTAAGTTTAGGGAGGACGAAAATGACGTAAATGTTCATCCAATGACACAAAACACGTATTAGATGCACAAGATTGGTTAAAAACCCTAATTGGACAGGATTAAGTGTAGGGAGGACGAAAATGACCTAAATGTTCATCCAATGACACAAAAACACCTATTGGATGCACAAGATTGGTTAGAAACCATAATAGGACAAGATTAAGTTTAGGGAGGACGAAACTGACCTAAATGTTCATTCAATGACACAAAACACCTATTGGATGCACAAGATTGGTTAAAAACCCTAATTGGACAAGAATTAGCCTAGGGAGGATGAAAACGACCTAATTGTTCATCCAATGACACAAAAACACCTATTGGATGCACAAGATTGGTTAGAAAGCCTAATTGCACAAAATTAAGTTTAGCGAGGACGAAAATGACGTAAATGTTCATCCAATGACAAAAAACACCTATTGGATGCACAAGATTGGTTAAAAACCCTAATTGGACAAGAATTAGCCTAGGGAGGACGAAAATGACCTAATTGTTCATCCAATGACACAAAAACACCTATTGGATGCACAAGATTGGTTAAAAACCCTAATTGGACAAGATTAAGTGTAGGGAGGATGAAAGTGACCTAAATATTCATCCAATGACACAAAAACACATATTGGATGCACAAGATTGGTTAAGAACCCTAATTGGACAAGAATTAGCCTAGGGAGGATGAAAACGACCTAATTGTTCATCCAATGACACAAAAACACCTATTGGATGCACAAGATTGGTTAGAAAGCCTAATTGCACAAAATTAAGTTTAGGGAGGACGAAAATGACCTAAATGTTCATCCAATGACACAAAACACCTATTGGATGCACAAGATTGGTTAAAAACCCTAATTGGACAAGAATTAGCCTAGGGAGGACGAAAATGACCTAATTCTTCATCCAATGACACAAAAACACCTATTGGATGCACAAGGTTGGTTAGAAACCCTAATTGGACAAGATTAAGTTTAGCGAGGACGAAAATGACGTAAATGTTCATCCAATGACAAAAAACACCTATTGGATGCACAAGATTGGTTAAAAACCCTAATTGGACAAGAATTAGCCTAGGGAGGACGAAAATGACCTAATTGTTCATCCAATGACACAAAAACACCTATTGGATGCACAAGATTGGTTAAAAACCCTAATTGGACAAGATTAAGTGTAGGGATGACGAAAATGACCTAAATGTTCATCCAATGACACAAAACAACTATTGGATGCACAAGTTTGGTTAAAAACCCTAATTCGACAAGATTAAGTGTAGGGAGGACGAAAGTGACCTAAATATTCATCCAATGACACAAAAACACATATTGGATGCACAAGATTGGTTAAAAACCCTAATTGGACCAGAATTAGCCTAGGGAGGATGAAAACGACCTAATTGTTCATCCAATGACACAAAAATACCTATTGGATGCACAAGATTGGTTAGAAACCCTAATTGGACAAAATTAAGTTTAGGGAGGACGAAAATGACCTAAATGTTCATCCAATGACACAAAAACACCTATTGGATGCACAAGATTGGTTAAAAACCCTAATTGGACAAGATTAAGTTTAGGGAGGACGAAAATGACCTAAATGTTCATCCAATGACACAAAAAACCTGTTGGAAGTACAAGATTGGTTAGAAACCCAAATTGGACAAGAATTAGCCTAGGGAGGACGAAAATGACCTAAATGTTCATCCAATGACACAAAACACCTATTGGATGCACAAGATTGCTTAAAAATCCTAATTGGACAAGAATTAGCCTAAGGAGGACGAAAATGACCTAATTGTTCATCCAATGACACAAAAAAACCTATTGGATGCACATGATTGGTTAGAAACCCTAATTGGACAAGATTAAGTTTAGGGAGGACGAAAATGACCTAAATGTTCATCCAATGACACAAAACACCTATTGGATGCACAAGATTGGTTAAAAACCCTAATTAGACAAGAATTAGCCTAGGGAGGAAGAAAATGACCTAATTGTTCATCCAATGACACAAAAGACCAATTGGATGCACAAGATTGGTTAGAAACCCTAATTGGACAAGAATTAGCCTAGGGTGGACGAAAATGACCTAATTGTTCATCCAATGACACAAAAACACCTATTGGATGCACAAGATTGGTTAGAAACCCTAATTGGACAAGCATAAGCCTAGGGAGGACGAAAATGACCTAAATGTTCATCCAATGACACAAAAACAACTATTGGATGCACAAGATTGGTTAGAAACCCTAATTGGACAAGATTAAGTTTAGGGAGGACGAAAATGACCTAAATGTTCATCCAATGACACAAAACACCTATTGGATGCACAAGATTAGTTAAAAACCCTACTTGGACAAGATTAAGTGTAGGGAGGACCAAAATGACCTAAATATTCTTCCAATGACACAAAAACACCCATTGGATGCACAAGATTGGAATGAAACCCTAATTGGACAAGAATAAGCCTAGGTATGACAAAAATGACATAATTGTTCATCCAATGACACAAAACACCTATTGGATGCACAAGATTGTTTAAAAACCCTAATTGGACAAGATTAAGGGTAGGGAGGACGAAAATGACCTAAATGTTCATCCAATGACACAGAAACACTTATTGGATGCACAAGATTGGTTAAAAACCCAAATTGGACAAGAATAAGCCTAGGGAGGACAAAAATGACCTAATTGTTCATCCAATGACACAAAACACCTATTGGATTTACAAGATTGGTTAAAAACCCTAATTGGACAAGATTAAGTGTAGGGAGGACGAAAATGACCAAAATATTCATCCAATGACACAAAAACACCTATTGGATGCACAAGATTGGTTAAAAACCCTAATTGGACAAGATTAAGTTTTGGGAGGACGAAAATGACCTAAATGTTCATCCAATGACACAAAAACACCAATTGGACAAGAATTAAACTAGGGAGGACGAAAATGACCTAATTTTTCATCCAATGACACAAAAACACCTATTGGATGCACAAGATTGGTTAGAAACCCTAATTTCACCAAATTAGGTTTAGGGAGGACCAAAATGACCTAAATGTTCATCCAATGACACAAAAACACCTATTGGATGCACAAGATTGGTTAGAAACCCTAATTGGACGAGATTAAGTTTAGGGAGGACGAAAAAGACCTAAATGTTCATCCAATGACACAAAACACCTATTCGATGCAAAAGATTGGTTAAAAACCCTAATTGGACAAGATTAAGTGAAGGGAGGACGAAAATGACCTAAATATTCTTCCAATAACACAAAAACACCCATTGGATGCACAAGATTGGTTAGAAACCCTAATTGGATAAGAATAAGCCTAGGGAGGACGAAAATGACCTAATTGTTCATCCAATGATTCAAAACACCTATTGGATGCACAAGATTGGTTAAAAACCTTAATTGGACAAGAATGAGCCTAGGGAGGACGAAAATGACCTATATGTTCATCCAATGACACAAAAACACCTATTGGATGCACAAGATTGGTTAGAAACCTAGGGTGGACGAAAATGACCTAATTGGTCATGACACAAAAACACCAATTGGATGCACAAGATTGGTTAGAAACCCTAATTGGACAAAATTAAGTTTAGGGAGGACGAAAATGACCTAAATGTTCATCCAATGACACAAAAACACCGATCGGATGCACAAGATTGGTTAGAAACCTTAATTGGACAGGATTAAGTTTAGGGAGGACGAAAATGACCTAAATGTTAATCCAATGACAGAAAACACCTATTGGATGCACAAGATTGGTTAAACACCCTAATTGGACATGAATTAGCCTAGGGAGGACGAAAATGACCTAATTCTTCATCCAATGACACAAAAACACCTATTGGATGTACAAGATTGGTTACAAACCCTAATTGGACAAGATTAAGTGTAGGGAGGATGAAAATGACCTAAATGTTCATCCAATGACCCAAAACACCTATTGGATGCACAAGATTAGTTAAAAACCCTAATTGGACAAGATTAAGTGTAGGGAGGATGAAAATGACCTAAATGTTCATTCAATGACACAAAAACACCTATTGGATGCACAATATTGGTTAGAAACCCTAATTGGACAAGATTAAGTTTAGGGAGGACGAAAATGACCTAAATGTTCATCCAATGACACAAAACACCTATTGGATGCACAAGATTAGTTAAAAACCCTACTTGGACAAGATTAAGTGTAGGGACGACGAAAATGACCTAAATATTCTTCCAATGACACAAAAACACCCATTGGATGCACAAGATTGGAATGAAACCCTAATTGGACAAGAATAAGCCTAGGTATGACAAAATGACCTAATTGTTCATCCAATGACACAAAAACACCTATTTGATGCACAAGATTAGTTAAAAACCTAGTTGGACAAGATTAAGTTTAGGGAGGACGAAAATGACCTAAATGTTCATCCAATGACAAAAAACACCTATTGGGTGCACAAGATTGGTTAAAAACCCTAATTGGACCAGAATTAGCCTAGGGAGGACGAAAATGACCTAATTGTTCATCCAATGACACAAAAACACCTATTGGATGCACAAGATTGGTTAGAAACCCTAATTGCACAAAATTAAGTTTAGGGAGGACGAAAATGACCTAAATGTTCATCCAATGACACAAAACACCTATTGGATGCACAAGATTGGTTAAAAACCCTAATTGGACAAGAAATAGCCTAGGGAGGACGAAAATGACCTAATTGTTTATCCAATGACACAAAAACAACTATTTGATGCACAAGATTGGTTAGAAACCCTAATTGGACAAGATTAAGTTTAGGGAGGACGAAAATGACCTAAATGTTCATCCAATGACACAAAACACCTATTGGATGCACAAGATTAGTTAAAAACCCTACTTGGACAAGATTAAGTGTAGGGAGGACGAAAATGACCTAAATATTCTTCCAATGACACAAAAACACCCATTGGATGCACAAGATTGGAATGAAACCCTAATTGGACAAGAATAAGCCTAGGTATGACAAAAATGACATAATTGTTCATCCAATGACACAAAACACCTATTGGATGCACAAGATTGGTTAAAAACCCTAATTGGACAAGATTAAGGGTAGGGAGGACGAAAATGACCTAAATGTTCATCCAATGACACAGAAACACTTATTGGATGCACAAGATTGGTTAAAAACCCAAATTGGACAAGAATAAGCCTAGGGAGGACAAAAATGACCTAATTGTTCATCCAATGACACAAAACACCTATTGGATTTACAAGATTGGTTAAAAACCCTAATTGGACAAGATTAAGTGTAGGGAGGACGAAAATGACCTAAATATTCATCCAATGACACAAAAACACCTATTGGATGCACAAGATTGGTTAAAAACCCTAATTGGACAAGATTAAGTTTTGGGAGGACGAAAATGACCTAAATGTTCATCCAATGACACAAAAACACCTATTGGATGCACAAGATTGGTTAAAAACCTTAATTGGACAAGAATGAGCCTAGGGAGGACGAAAATGACCTATATGTTCATCCAATGACACAAAAACACCTATTGGATGCACAAGATTGGTTAGAAACCTAGGGTGGACGAAAATGACCTAATTGGTCATCCAATGACACAAAAACACCAATTGGATGCACAAGATTGGTTAGAAACCCTAATTGGACAAAATTAAGTTTAGGGAGGACGAAAATGACCTAAATGTTCATCCAATGACACAAAAACACCTATCGAATGCACAAGATTGGTTAGAAACCCTAATTGGACAGGATTAAGTTTAGGGAGGACGAAAATGACCTAAATGTTAATCCAATGACAGAAAACACCTATTGGATGCACAAGATTGGTTAAACACCCTAATTGTACATGAATTAGCCTAGGGAGGACGAAAATGACCTAATTCTTCATCCAATGACACAAAAACACCTATTGGATGTACAAGATTGGTTAGAAACCCTAATTGGACAAGATTAAGTGTAGGGAGGATGAAAATGACCTAAATGTTCATCCAATGACCCAAAACACCTATTGGATGCACAAGATTAGTTAAAAACCCTAATTGGACAAGATTAAGTGTAGGGAGGATGAAAATGACCTAAATGTTCATCCAATGACCCAAAACACCTATTGGATGCACAAGATTAGTTAAAAACCCTAATTGGACAAGATTAAGTGTAGGGAGGACGAAAATGACCTAAATATTCTTCCAATGACACAAAAACAACTATTGGATGCACAAGATTGGTTAAAAACCCTAATTGGACAAGAATAAGCCTAGGGAGAACGAAAATGACCTAATTGTTCATCAAATGACACAAAACACCTATTGGATGCACAAGATTGGTTAAAAACCCTAATTTGACAAGATTAAGTGTAGGGAGGATGAAAATGACCTAAATGTTCATCCAATGACACAAAAACACCTATTGGATGCACAAGATTGGTTAAAAACCCTAATTGGACAGGAATTAGCCTAGGCAGGACGAAAATGACCTAAATGTTCATCCAATGACACAAAACACCTATTGGATGCACAAGATTGGTTAAAAACCCTAATTGGACAAGATTAAGTGTAGGGAGGACGAAAATGACCTAAATGTTCATCCAATGACACAAAACAGCTATTGGATGCACAAGATTGGTTAAAAACCCTAATTGGACAAGAATTATCATAGGGAGGACGAAAATGACCTAATTGTTCATCCAATGACACAAAAACACCAATTGGATGCACAAGATTGGTTAGAAACCCTAATTGGAAATGATAAAGTGTAGGGAGGACGAAAATGACCTAAAATGTTCATCCAATGACACAAACCACCTATTGGATGCACAAGATTGGTTAAAAACCCTAATTGGACAAGATTAAGTTTGGGGAGGACGAAAATGACCTAAATGTTCATCCAATGACACAAAACATCTATTGGATGCACAAGATTGGTTAAAAACCCTAATTGGATAAGAATTAGACTAAGGAGGACGAATATGACCTAAATGTTCATCCAATGACACAAAACACCTATTGGATGCACAAGATTGGTTAAAAACCCTAATTGGACAAGAATTATCATGGGGAGGACGAAAATGACCTAATTGTTCATCCAATGACACAAAAACACCAATTGGATGCACAAGATTGGTTAGAAACCCTAATTGGAAAAGATAAAGTGTAGGGAGGACGAAAATGACCTAAAATGTTCATCCAATGACACAAAACACCTACTGATGCACAAGATTGGTTAAAAACCCTAATTGGACAAGATTAAGTTTAGGGAGGACGAAAATGACCTAAATGTTCATCCAATGACACAAAACACCTATTGGATGCACAAGATTGGTTAAAAACCCTAATTGGATAAGAATTATCATAGGGAGGACGAAAATGACCTAATTGTTCATCCAATGACACAAAAACACCAATTGGATGCACAAGATTGGTTAGAAACCCTAATTGGAAAAGATAAAGTGTAGGGAGGACGAAAATGACCTAAAATGTTCATCCAATGACACAAAACACCTACTGGATGCACAAGATTGGTTAAAAACCCTAATTGGACAAGATTAAGTTTAGGGAGGACGAAAATGACCTAAATGTTCATCCAATGACACAAAACACCTATTAGATGCACAAGATTGGTTAAAAACCCTAATTGGACAAGAATTATCATAGGGAGGACGAAAATGACCTAATTGTTCATCCAATGACACAAAAACACCAATTGGATGCACAAGATTGGTTAGAAACCCTAATTGGAAAAGATAAAGTGTAGGGAGGACGAAAATGACCTAAAATGTTCATCCAATGACACAAAACACCTATTGGATGCACAAGATTGGTTAAAAACCATAATTGGACAAGAATTATCATAGGGAGGACGAAAATGACCTAATTGTTCATCCAATGACACAAAAACACCTTTCGGATGACCAAGATTTGTTAGAAACCCTAATTGAACAAGATTAAGTGTAGGGAGCACGAAAATGACCTAAATGTTCATCCAATGACACAAAACACCTATTGGATGCACAAGATTGGTTAAAAACCCTAATTGGACAAGAATTATCATAGGGAGGACGAAAATGACCTAATTGTTCATCCAATGACACAAAAACACCAATTGGATGCACAAGATTGGTTAGAAACCCTAATTGGACAACATAAAGTGTAGGGAGGACGAAAATGACCTAAGTGTTCATCCAATGACACAAAACACCTATTGGATGCACAAGATTGGTTAAAAACCCTAATTGGACAAGAATTAGCCTAGGGAGGACGAAAATGACCTAATTGTTTATCCAATGACACAAAAACACCTATTGGATGCACAAGATTGGTTAAAAACCCTAATTGGACAAGATTAAGTGTAGGGAGGACGAAAATGACCTAAATGTTCATCCAATGACACAAAACACCTATTGGATGCACAAGTTTGGTTAAAATCCCTAATTCGACAAGATTAAGTGTAGGGAGGACGAAAGTGACCTAAATATTCATCCAATGACACAAAAACACATATTGGATGCACAAGATTGGTTAAAAACCCTAATTGGACAAGAATTAGACTAGGGAGGATGAAAACGACCTAATTGTTCATCCAATGACACAAAAATACCTATTGGATGCACAAGATTGGTTAGAAACCCTAATTGGACAAAATTAAGTTTAGGGAGGACGAAAATGACCTAAATGTTCATCCAATGACACAAAAACACCTATTGGATGCACAAGATTGGTTGGAAACGTTAATTGGACAAGATTAAGTTTTGGGAGGACGAAACTGACCTAAATGTTCATTCAATGACACAAAACACCTATTGGATGCACAAGTTTGGTTAAAAACCCTAATTGGACAAGAATTAGCCTAGGGAGGACGAAAATGACCTAATTGTTCATCCAATGACACAAAAACACCTTTTGGATGCACAAGATTGGTTAAAAACCCTAATTGGACAAGATTAAGTGTAGGGATGACGAAAATGACCTAAATGTTCATCCAATGACACAAAACACCTATTGGATGCACAAGTTTGGTTAAAAACCCTAATTCGACAAGATTAAGTGTAGGGAGGACGAAAGTGACCTAAATATTCATCCAATGACACAAAAACACATATTGGATGCACAAGATTGGTTAAAAACCCTAATTGGACAAGAATTAGACTAGGGAGGATGAAAACGACCTAATTGTTCATCCAATGACACAAAAATACCTATTGGATGCACAAGATTGGTTAGAAACCCTAATTGCACAAAATTAAGTTTAGGGAGGACGAAAATGACCTAAATGTTCATCCAATGACACAAAAACACCTATTGGATGCACAAGATTGGTTGGAAACGCTAATTGGACAAGATTAAGTTTAGGGAGGACGAAACTGACCTTAATGTTCATTCAATGACACAAAACACCTATTGGATGCACAAGATTAGTTAAAAACCCTAATTGGACAAGAATTAGCCTAGGGAGGACGAAAATGACCTAATTGTTCATCCAATGACACAAAAACACCTATTGGATGCACAAGTTTGGTTAGAAACCCTAATTGGACAAGATTAAGTTTAGCGAGGACGAAAATGACGTAAATGTTCATCCAATGACAAAAAACACGTATTGGATGCACAAGATTGGTTAAAAACCCTAATTGGACAAGAATTAGCCTAGGGAGGACGAAAATGACCTAATTGTTCATCCAATGACACAAAAACACCTATTGGATGCACAAGATTGGTTAAAAACCCTAATTGGACAAGATTAAGTGTAGGGATGACGAAAATGACCTAAATGTTCATCCAATGACACAAAACACCTATTGGATGCACAAGTTTGGTTAAATACCCTAATTCGACAAGATTAAGTGTAGGGAGGACGAAAGTGACCTAAATATTCATCCAATGACACAAAAACACATATTGGATGCACAAGATTGGTTAAAAACCCTAATTGGACAAGAATTAGACTAGGGAGGATGAAAACGACCTAATTGTTCATCCAATGACACAAAAATACCTATTGGATGCACAAGATTGGTTAGAAACCCTAATTGGACAAAATTAAGTTTAGGGAGGACGAAAATGACCTAATTGTTCATCCAATGACACAAAAACACCTATTGGATGCACAAGTTTGGTTAGAAACCTTAATTGGACAAGATTAAGTTTAGCGAGGACGAAAATGACGTAAATGTTCATCCAATGACAAAAAACACGTATTGGATGCACAAGATTGGTTAAAAACCCTAATTGGACAAGAATTAGCCTAGGGAGGACGAAAATGACCTAATTGTTCATCCAATGACACAAAAACACCTATTGGATGCACAAGATTGGTTAAAAACCCTAATTGGACAAGATTAAGTGTAGGGATGACGAAAATGACCTAAATGTTCATCCAATGACACAAAACACCTATTGGATGCACAAGTTTGGTTAAAATCACTAATTCGACAAGATTAAGTGTAGGGAGGACGAAAGTGACCTAAATATTCATCCAATGACACAAAAACACATATTGGATGCACAAGATTGGTTAAAAACCCTAATTGGACAAGAATTAGACTAGGGAGGATGAAAACGACCTAATTGTTCATCCAATGACACAAAAATACCTATTGGATGCACAAGATTGGTTAGAAACCCTAATTGGACAAAATTAAGTTTAGGGAGGACGAAAATGACCTAAATGTTCATCCAATGACACAAAAACACCTATTGGATGCACAAGATTGGTTGGAAACGTTAATTGGACAAGATTAAGTTTAGGGAGGACGAAACTGACCTAAATGTTCATTCAATGACACAAAACACCTATTGGATGCACAAGATTAGTTAAAAACCCTAATTGGACAAGAATTAGCCTAAGGAGGACGAAAATGATCTAATTGTTCATCCAATGACACAAAAACACCTATTGGATGCACAAGTTTGGTTAGAAACCCTAATTGGACAAGATTAAGTTTAGCGAGGACGAAAATGACGTAAATGTTCATCCAATGACAAAAAACACGTATTGGATGCACAAGATTGGTTAAAAACCCTAATTGGACAAGAATTAGCCTAGGGAGGACGAAAATGACCTAATTGTTTATCCAATGACACAAAAACACCTATTGGATGCACAAGATTGGTTAAAAACCCTAATTGGACAAGATTAAGTGTAGGGATGACGAAAATGACCTAAATGTTCATCCAATGACACAAAACACCTATTGGATGCACAAGTTTGGTTAAAATCCCTAATTCGACAAGATTAAGTGTAGGGAGGACGAAAGTGACCTAAATATTCATCCAATGACACAAAAACACATATTGGATGCACAAGATTGGTTAAAAACCCTAATTGGACAAGAATTAGACTAGGGAGGATGAAAACGACCTAATTGTTCATCCAATGACACAAAAATACCTATTGAATGCACAAGATTGGTTAGAAACCCTAATTGGACAAAATTAAGTTTAGGGAGGACGAAAATGACCTAAATGTTCATCCAATGACACAAAAACACCTATTGGATGCACAAGATTGGTTGGAAACGTTAATTGGACAAGATTAAGTTTAGGGAGGACGAAACTGACCTAAATGTTCATTCAATGACACAAAACACCTATTGGATGCACAAGATTAGTTAAAAACCCTAATTGGACAAGAATTAGCCTAGGGAGGACGAAAATGATCTAATTGTTCATCCAATGACACAAAAACACCTATTGGATGCACAAGTTTGGTTAGAAACCCTAATTGGACAAGATTAAGTTTAGCGAGGACGAAAATGACGTAAATGTTCATCCAATGACAAAAAACACGTATTGGATGCACAAGATTGGTTAAAAACCCTAATTGGACAAGAATTAGCCTAGGGAGGACGAAAATGACCTAATTGTTCATCCAATGACACAAAAACACCTATTGGATGCACAAGATTGGTTAAAAACCCTAATTGGACAAGATTAAGTGTAGGGATGACGAAAATGACCTAAATGTTCATCCAATGACACAAAACACCTATTGGATGCACAAGTTTGGTTAAAATCCCTAATTCGACAAGATTAAGTGTAGGGAGGACGAAAGTCACCTAAATATTCATCCAATGACACAAAAACACATATTGGATGCACAAGATTGGTTAAAAACCCTAATTGGACAAGAATTAGACTAGGGAGGATGAAAACGACCTAATTGTTCATCCAATGACACAAAAATACCTATTGGATGCACAAGATTGGTTAGAAACCCTAATTGGACAAAATTAAGTTTAGGGAGGACGAAAATGACCTAAATGTTCATCCAATGACACAAAAACACCTATTGGATGCACAAGATTGGTTGGAAACGTTAATTGGACAAGATTAAGTTTAGGGAGGACGAAACTGACCTAAATGTTCATTCAATGACACAAAACACCTATTGGATGCACAAGATTAGTTAAAAACCCTAATTGGACAAGAATTAGCCTAAGGAGGACGAAAATGATCTAATTGTTCATCCAATGACACAAAAACACCTATTGGATGCACAAGTTTGGTTAGAAACCCTAATTGGACAAGATTAAGTTTAGCGAGGACGAAAATGACGTAAATGTTCATCCAATGACAAAAAACACGTATTGGATGCACAAGATTGGTTAAAAACCCTAATTGGACAAGAATTAGCCTAGGGAGGACGAAAATGACCTAATTGTTTATCCAATGACACAAAAACACCTATTGGATGCACAAGATTGGTTAAAAACCCTAATTGGACAAGATTAAGTGTAGGGATGACGAAAATGACCTAAATGTTCATCCAATGACACAAAACACCTATTGGATGCACAAGTTTGGTTAAAAACCATAATTCGACAAGATTAAGTGTAGGGAGGACGAAAGTGACCTAAATATTCATCCAATGACACAAAAACACATATTGGATGCACAAGATTGGTTAAAAACCCTAATTGGACAAGAATTAGACTAGGGAGGATGAAAACGACCTAATTGTTCATCCAATGACACAAAAATACCTATTGGATGTACAAGATTGGTTAGAAACCCTAATTGCACAAAATTAAGTTTAGGGAGGACGAAAATGACCTAAATGTTCATCCAATGACACAAAAACACCTATTGGATGCACAAGATTGGTTGGAAACGCTAATTGGACAAGATTAAGTTTAGGGAGGACGAAACTGACCTTAATGTTCATTCAATGACACAAAACACCTATTGGATGCACAAGATTAGTTAAAAACCCTAATTGGACAAGAATTAGCCTAGGGAGGACGAAAATGACCTAATTGTTCATCCAATGACACAAAAACACCTATTGGATGCACAAGCTTGGTTAGAAACCCTAATTGGACAAGATTAAGTTTAGGGAGGACGAAAATGACGTAAATGTTCATCCAATGACAAAAAACACCTATTGGATGCACAAGATTGGTTAAAAACCCTAATTGGACAAGAATTAGCCTAGGGAGGACGAAAATGACCTAATTGTTCATCCAATGACACAAAACACCTATTGGATGCATAAGATTGGTTAAAAACCCTAATTGGACAAGATTAAGTGTAGGGAGGACGAAAATGACCTAAATGTTCATCCAATGACACAAAACACCTATTGGATGCACAAGTTTGGTTAAAATCCCTAATTCGACAAGATTAAGTGTAGGGAGGACGAAAGTGACCTAAATATTCATCCAATGACACAAAAACACATATTGGATGCACAAGATTGGTTAAAAACCCTAATTGGACAAGAAT
>JBBPBS010000437.1:597995-685311 GCA_037974835.1 Cicer judaicum
AGCCTAGGGAGGACGAAAATGACCTAATTGTTCATCCAATGACACAAAACACCTATTGGATGCATAAGATTGGTTAAAAACCCTAATTGGACAAGATTAAGTGTAGGGAGGACGAAAATGACCTAAATGTTCATCCAATGACACAAAACACCTATTGGATGCCCAAGATTTGTTAAAAACCCTAATTGGACAAGATTAAGTGTAGGGAGGACGAAAGTGACCTAAATATTCATCCAATGACACAAAAACACGTATTGGATGCACAAGATTGGTTAAAAACCCTAATTGGAAAAGAATTAGCCTAGGGAGGACGAAAATGACCTAATTGTTCATCCAATGACACAAAAACACCTTTTGGATGCACAAGATTGGTTAAAAACCCTAATTGGACAAGATTAAGTGTAGGGATGACGAAAATGACCTAAATGTTCATCCAATGACACAAAACACCTATTGGATGCACAAGTTTGGTTAAAAACCCTAATTCGACAAGATTAAGTGTAGGGAGGACGAAAGTGACCTAAATATTCATCCAATGACACAAAAACACATATTGGATGCACAAGATTGGTTAAAAACCCTAATTGGACAAGAATTAGACTAGGGAGGATGAAAACGACCTAATTGTTCATCCAATGACACAAAAATACCTATTGGATGCACAAGATTGGTTAGAAACCCTAATTGCACAAAATTAAGTTTAGGGAGGACGAAAATGACCTAAATGTTCATCCAATGACACAAAAACACCTATTGGATGCACAAGATTGGTTGGAAACGCTAATTGGACAAGATTAAGTTTAGGGAGGACGAAACTGACCTTAATGTTCATTCAATGACACAAAACACCTATTGGATGCACAAGATTAGTTAAAAACCCTAATTGGACAAGAATTAGCCTAGGGAGGACGAAAATGACCTAATTGTTCATCCAATGACACAAAAACACCTATTGGATGCACAAGTTTGGTTAGAAACCCTAATTGGACAAGATTAAGTTTAGGGAGGACGAAAATGACGTAAATGTTCATCCAATGACAAAAAACACATATTGGATGCACAAGATTGGTTAAAAACCCTAATTGGACAAGAATTAGCCTAGGGAGGACGAAAATGACCTAATTGTTCATCCAATGACACAAAAACACCTATTGGATGCACAAGATTGGTTAAAAACCCTAATTGGACAAGATTAAGTGTAGGGATGACGAAAATGACCTAAATGTTCATCCAATGACACAAAACACCTATTGGATGCACAAGTTTGGTTAAAAACCCTAATTGGACAAGAATTAGCCTAGGGAGGATGAAAACGACCTAATTGTTCATCCAATGACACAAAAACACCTATTGGATGCACAAGATTGGTTAGAAAGCCTAATTGCACAAAATTAAGTTTAGCGAGGACGAAAATGACGTAAATGTTCATCCAATGACAAAAAACACCTATTGGATGCACAAGATTGGTTAAAAACCCTAATTGGACAAGAATTAGCCTAGGGAGGACGAAAATGACCTAATTGTTCATCCAATGACACAAAAACACCTATTGGATGCACAAGATTGGTTAAAAACCCTAATTGGACAAAATTAAGTGTAGGGTGGACGAAAATGACCTAAATGTTCATCCAATGACACAAAAACACCTATCGGATGCACAAGATTGGTTAGAAACCCTAATTGAACAAGATTAACTGTAGGGAGGACGAAAATGACCTAAATGTTCATCCAATGACACAAAACACCTATTGGATGCACAAGATTGGTTAAAAACCGTAATTGGATAAGATTAAGTTTAGGGAGGACGAAAATGACCTAAATATTCATCCAATGACACAACACACCTGTTGAATGAACAAGATTGGTTAAAAACCCTAATTGGATAAGAATTAGCCTAAGGAGGACGAAAATGACCTAAATGTTCATCCAATGACACAAAACACCTATTGGATGCACAAGATTGGTTAAAAACCCTAATTGGACAAGAATTATCATAGCGAGGACGAAAATGACCTAATTGTTCATCCAATGACACAAAAACACCAATTGGATGCACAAGATTGGTTAGAAACCCTAATTGGAAAAGATAAAGTGTAGGGAGGACGAAAATGACCTAAAATGTTCATCCAATGACACAAAACACCTATTGGATGCACAAGATTGGTTAAAAACCCTAATTGGACAAGATTAAGTTTAGGGAGGACGAAAATGACCTAAATGTTCATCCAATGACACAAAAACACCTATTGGATGCACAAGATTGGTTAGAAACCCTAATTGGACAAGATTAAGTTTAGGGGCGACGAAAATGACTTAAATGTTCATCCAATGACACAAAACACCTATTGGATGCACAAGATTGGTTAAAAACCCTAATTGGACAAGAATTAGCCTAGGGAGGACGAAAATGACCTAATTGTTCATCCAATGACACAAAAATACCTATTGGATGCACAAGATTGGTTAGAAACCCTAATTGGACAAAATTAAGTTTAGGGAGGACGAAAATGACCTAAATGTTCATCCAATGACACAAAAACACCTATTGGATGCACAAGATTGGTTAAAAACCCTAATTGGACAAGATTAAGTGTAGGGATGACGAAAATGACCTAAATGTTCATCCAATGACACAAAACACCTATTGGATGCACAAGATTGGTTAAAAACCCTAATTGGACAAGAATTAGCCTAGGGAGGACGAAAATGACCTAATTGTTCATCCAATGACACAAATGACCAATTGGATGCACAAGATTGGTTAGAAAACCTAATTTGACAAGCATAAGCCTAGGGAGGACGAAAATGACCTAAATGTTCATCCAATGACACAAAAACACCTATTGGATGCACAAGATTGGTTAGAAACCCTAATTGGACAAGATTAAGTTTAGGGAGGACGAAAATGACCTAAATGTTCATCCAATGACACAAAACACCTATTGGATGCACAAGATTGGTTAAAAACCCTAATTGGACAAGAAATAGCCTAGGGAGGACGAAAATGACCTAATTGTTCATCCAATGACACAAAAACAACTATTTGATGCACAAGATTGGTTAGAAACCCTAATTGGACAAGATTAAGTTTAGGGAGGACGAAAATGACCTAAATGTTCATCCAATGACACAAAACACCTATTGGATGCACAAGATTGTTTAAAAACCCTAATTGGACAAGATTAAGGGTAGGGAGGACGAAAATGACCTAAATGTTCATCCAATGACACAGAAACACTTATTGGATGCACAAGATTGGTTAAAAACCCAAATTGGACAAGAATAAGCCTAGGGAGGACAAAAATGACCTAATTGTTCATCCAATGACACAAAACACCTATTGGATTTACAAGATTGGTTAAAAACCCTAATTGGACAAGATTAAGTGTAGGGAGGACGAAAATGACCTAAATATTCATCCAATGACACAAAAACACCTATTGGATGCACAAGATTGGTTAAAAACCCTAATTGGACAAGATTAAGTGTAGGGAGGACGAAAATGACCTAAATGTTCATCCAATGACACAAAACACCTATTGGATGCACAAGTTTGGTTAAAAACCCTAATTCGACAAGATTAAGTGTAGGGAGGACGAAAGTGACCTAAATATTCATCCAATGACCCAAAAACACATATTGGATGCACAAGATTGGTTAAAAACCCTAATTGGACAAGAATTAGACTAGGGAGGATGAAAACGACCTAATTGTTCATCCAATGACACAAAAATACCTATTGGATGCACAAGATTGGTTAGAAACCCTAATTGGACAAAATTAAGTTTAGGGAGGACGAAAATGACCTAATTGTTCATCCAATGACACAAAAACACCTATTGGATGCACAAGTTTGGTTAGAAACCTTAATTGGACAAGATTAAGTTTAGCGAGGACGAAAATGACGTAAATGTTCATCCAATGACAAAAAACACGTATTGGATGCACAAGATTGGTTAAAAACCCTAATTGGACAAGAATTAGCTTAGGGAGGACGAAAATGACCTAATTGTTCATCCAATGACACAAAAACACCTATTGGATGCACAAGATTGGTTAAAAACCCTAATTGGACAAGATTAAGTGTAGGGATGACGAAAATGACCTAAATGTTCATCCAATGACACAAAACACCTATTGGATGCACAAGTTTGGTTAAAATCCCTAATTCGACAAGATTAAGTGTAGGGAGGACGAAAGTGACCTAAATATTCATCCAATGACACAAAAACACATATTGGATGCACAAGATTGGTTAAAAACCCTAATTGGACAAGAATTAGACTAGGGAGGATGAAAACGACCTAATTGTTCATCCAATGACACAAAAATACCTATTGGATGCACAAGATTGGTTAGAAACCCTAATTGGACAAAATTAAGTTTAGGGAGGACGAAAATGACCTAAATGTTCATCCAATGACACAAAAACACCTATTGGATGCACAAGATTGGTTGGAAACGTTAATTGGACAAGATTAAGTTTTGGGAGGACGAAACTGACCTAAATGTTCATTCAATGACACAAAACACCTATTGGATGCACAAGTTTGGTTAAAAACCCTAATTGGACAAGAATTAGCCTAGGGAGGACGAAAATGACCTAATTGTTCATCCAATGACACAAAAACACCTTTTGGATGCACAAGATTGGTTAAAAACCCTAATTGGACAAGATTAAGTGTAGGGATGACGAAAATGACCTAAATGTTCATCCAATGACACAAAACACCTATTGGATGCACAAGTTTGGTTAAAAACCCTAATTCGACAAGATTAAGTGTAGGGAGGACGAAACTGACCTAAATGTTCATTCAATGACACAAAAACACCTATTGGATGCACAAGATTGGTTAAAAACCCTAATTGGACAAGAATTAGACTAGGGAGGATTAAAACGACCTAATTGTTCATCCAATGACACAAAACACCTATTGGATGCACAAGTTTGGTTAAAAACCCTAATTCGACAAGATTAAGTGTAGGGAGGACGAAAGTGACCTAAATATTCATCCAATGACACAGAAACACTTATTGGATGCACAAGATTGGTTAGAAACCCTAATTGGACAAGATTAAGTTTAGCGAGGACAAAAATGACCTAATTGTTCATCCAATGACATAAAACACCTATTGGATTTACAAGATTGGTTAAAAACCCTAATTGGATAAGATTAAGTGTAGGGAGGACGAAAATGACCTAAATATTCATCCAATGACACAAAAACACCTATTGGATGCACAAGATTGGTTAAAAACCCTAATTGGACAAGAATTAACCTAGGGAGGACGAAAATGACCTAATTTTTCATCCAATGACACAAAAACACCTATTGGATGCACAAGATTGGTTAGAAACCCTAATTTCACCAAATTAAGTTTAGGGAGGACGAAAATGACCTAAATGTTCATCCAATGACACAAAAACACCTATTGGATGCACAAGATTGGTTAGAAACCCTAATTGGACGAGATTAAGTTTAGGGAGGACGAAAAAGACCTAAATGTTCATCCAATGACACAAAACACCTATTGGATGCACAAGATTGGTTAAAAACCCTAATTGGACAAGATTAAGTGAAGGGAGGACGAAAATGACCTAAATATTCTTCCAATAACACAAAAACACCCATTGGATGCACAAGATTGGTTAGAAACCCTAATTGGATAAGAATAAGCCTAGGGAGGACGAAAATGACCTAATTGTTCATCCAATGATTCAAAACACCTATTGGATGCACAAGATTGGTTAAAAACCTTAATTGGACAAGAATGAGCCTAGGGAGGACGAAAATGACCTATATGTTCATCCAATGACACAAAAACACCTATTGGATGCACAAGATTGGTTAGAAACCTAGGGTGGACGAAAATGACCTAATTGGTCATCCAATGACACAAAAACACCAATTGGATGCACAAGATTGGTTAGAAACCCTAATTGGACAAAATTAAGTTTAGGGAGGACGAAAATGACCTAAATGTTCATCCAATGACACAAAAACACCTATCGAATGCACAAGATTGGTTAGAAACCCTAATTGGACAGGATTAAGTTTAGGGAGGACGAAAATGACCTAAATGTTAATCCAATGACAGAAAACACCTATTGGATGCACAAGATTGGTTAAACACCCTAATTGTACATGAATTAGCCTAGGGAGGACGAAAATGACCTAATTCTTCATCCAATGACACAAAAACACCTATTGGATGTACAAGATTGGTTAGAAACCCTAATTGGACAAGATTAAGTGTAGGGAGGATGAAAATGACCTAAATGTTCATCCAATGACCCAAAACACCTATTGGATGCACAAGATTAGTTAAAAACCCTAATTGGACAAGATTAAGTGTAGGGAGGATGAAAATGACCTAAATGTTCATCCAATGACCCAAAACACCTATTGGATGCACAAGATTAGTTAAAAACCCTAATTGGACAAGATTAAGTGTAGGGAGGACGAAAATGACCTAAATATTCTTCCAATGACACAAAAACAACTATTGGATGCACAAGATTGGTTAAAAACCCTAATTGGACAAGAATAAGCCTAGGGAGAACGAAAATGACCTAATTGTTCATCAAATGACACAAAACACCTATTGGATGCACAAGATTGGTTAAAAACCCTAATTTGACAAGATTAAGTGTAGGGAGGATGAAAATGACCTAAATGTTCATCCAATGACACAAAAACACCTATTGGATGCACAAGATTGGTTAAAAACCCTAATTGGACAGGAATTAGCCTAGGCAGGACGAAAATGACCTAAATGTTCATCCAATGACACAAAACACCTATTGGATGCACAAGATTGGTTAAAAACCCTAATTGGACAAGATTAAGTGTAGGGAGGACGAAAATGACCTAAATGTTCATCCAATGACACAAAACACCTTTTGGATGCACAAGATTGGTTAAAAACCCTAATTGGACAAGAATTAGCTTAGGGAGGACGAAAAGGACCTAAATGTTCATCCAATGACACAAAACAACTATTGGATGCACAAGATTGGTTAAAAACTCTAATTGGACAAGATTAAGTGAAGGGAGGAAGAAAATGACCTAAATATTCTTCCACTGACACAAAACACCGATTGGATGCACAAGATTGGTTAGAAACCCTAATTGGACAAGAATAAGCCTAGGGAGGACGAAAATGACCTAAATGTTCATCCAATGACACAAAACACCTATTGGATGCACAAGATTGGTTAAAAACCCTAATTGGACAAGAATTAGCCTCGGGAGGACGAAAATGACCTAATTGTTCATCCAATGACACAAAAACACCTATTGGATGCACAAGATTGGTTAGAAACCCTAATTGGACAAGATTAAGTTTAGGGAGGACGAAAATGACCTAAATGTTCATCCAATGACACAAAACACATATTGGATGCACAAGATTGGTTAAAAACCCTAATTGGACAAGAATTAGCCTAGGGAGGACGAAAATGACCTAATTGTTCATCCAATGACACAAAAACACCTATTGGATGCACAAGATTGGTTAAAAACCCTAATTGGACAAGATTAAGTGTAGGGATGACGAAAATGACCTAAATGTTCATCCAATGACACAAAACACCTATTGGATGCACAAGTTTGGTTAAAAACCCTAATTCGACAAGATTAAGTGTAGGGAGGACGAAAGTGACCTAAATATTCATCCAATGACACAAAAACACATATTGGATGCACAAGATTGGTTAAAAACCCTAATTGGACAAGAATTAGACTAGGGAGGATGAAAACGACCTAATTGTTCATCCAATGACACAAAAATACCTATTGGATGCACAAGATTGGTTAGAAACCCTAATTGCACAAAATTAAGTTTAGGGAGGACGAAAATGACCTAAATGTTCATCCAATGACACAAAAACACCTATTGGATGCACAAGATTGGTTGGAAACGCTAATTGGACAAGATTAAGTTTAGGGAGGACGAAACTGACCTTAATGTTCATTCAATGACACAAAACACCTATTGGATGCACAAGATTAGTTAAAAACCCTAATTGGACAAGAATTAGCCTAGGGAGGACGAAAATGACCTAATTGTTCATCCAATGACACAAAAACACCTATTGGATGCACAAGTTTGGTTAGAAACCCTAATTGGACAAGATTAAGTTTAGCGAGGACGAAAATGACGTAAATGTTCATCCAATGACAAAAAACACGTATTGGATGCACAAGATTGGTTAAAAACCCTAATTGGACAAGAATTAGCCTAGGGAGGACGAAAATGACCTAATTGTTCATCCAATGACACAAAAACACCTATTGGATGCACAAGATTGGTTAAAAACCCTAATTGGACAAGATTAAGTGTAGGGATGACGAAAATGACCTAAATGTTCATCCAATGACACAAAACACCTATTGGATGCACAAGTTTGGTTAAATACCCTAATTCGACAAGATTAAGTGTAGGGAGGACGAAAGTGACCTAAATATTCATCCAATGACACAAAAACACATATTGGATGCACAAGATTGGTTAAAAACCCTAATTGGACAAGAATTAGACTAGGGAGGATGAAAACGACCTAATTGTTCATCCAATGACACAAAAATACCTATTGGATGCACAAGATTGGTTAGAAACCCTAATTGGACAAAATTAAGTTTAGGGAGGACGAAAATGACCTAATTGTTCATCCAATGACACAAAAACACCTATTGGATGCACAAGTTTGGTTAGAAACCTTAATTGGACAAGATTAAGTTTAGCGAGGACGAAAATGACGTAAATGTTCATCCAATGACAAAAAACACGTATTGGATGCACAAGATTGGTTAAAAACCCTAATTGGACAAGAATTAGCCTAGGGAGGACGAAAATGACCTAATTGTTCATCCAATGACACAAAAACACCTATTGGATGCACAAGATTGGTTAAAAACCCTAATTGGACAAGATTAAGTGTAGGGATGACGAAAATGACCTAAATGTTCATCCAATGACACAAAACACCTATTGGATGCACAAGTTTGGTTAAAATCACTAATTCGACAAGATTAAGTGTAGGGAGGACGAAAGTGACCTAAATATTCATCCAATGACACAAAAACACATATTGGATGCACAAGATTGGTTAAAAACCCTAATTGGACAAGAATTAGACTAGGGAGGATGAAAACGACCTAATTGTTCATCCAATGACACAAAAATACCTATTGGATGCACAAGATTGGTTAGAAACCCTAATTGGACAAAATTAAGTTTAGGGAGGACGAAAATGACCTAAATGTTCATCCAATGACACAAAAACACCTATTGGATGCACAAGATTGGTTGGAAACGCTAATTAGACAATATTAAGTTTAGGGAGGACGAAACTGACCTAAATGTTCATTCAATGACACAAAAACACCTATTGGATGCACAATATTGGTTAGAAACCCTAATTGGACAAGATTAAGTTTAGGGAGGACGAAAATGACCTAAATGTTCATCCAATGACACAAAACACCTATTGGATGCACAAGATTGTTTAAAAACCCTAATTGGACAAGATTAAGGGTAGGGAGGACGAAAATGACCTAAATGTTCATCCAATGACACAGAAACACTTATTGGATGCACAAGATTGGTTAAAAACCCAAATTGGACAAGAATAAGCCTAGGGAGGACAAAAATGACCTAATTGTTCATCCAATGACACAAAACACCTATTGGATTTACAAGATTGGTTAAAAACCCTAATTGGACAAGATTAAGTGTAGGGAGGACGAAAATGACCAAAATATTCATCCAATGACACAAAAACACCTATTGGATGCACAAGATTGGTTAAAAACCCTAATTGGACAAGATTAAGTTTTGGGAGGACGAAAATGACCTAAATGTTCATCCAATGACACAAAAACACCAATTGGACAAGAATTAAACTAGGGAGGACGAAAATGACCTAATTTTTCATCCAATGACACAAAAACACCTATTGGATGCACAAGATTGGTTAGAAACCCTAATTTCACCAAATTAGGTTTAGGGAGGACGAAAATGACCTAAATGTTCATCCAATGACACAAAAACACCTATTGGATGCACAAGATTGGTTAGAAACCCTAATTGGACGAGATTAAGTTTAGGGAGGACGAAAAAGACCTAAATGTTCATCCAATGACACAAAACACCTATTGGATGCACAAGATTGGTTAAAAACCCTAATTGGACAAGATTAAGTGAATGGAGAACGAAAATGACCTAAATATTCTTCCAATGACACAAAAACACCCATTGGATGCACAAGATTGGTTGGAAACGTTAATTGGACAAGATTAAGTTTAGGGAGGACGAAACTGACCTAAATGTTCATTCAATGACACAAAACACCTATTGGATGCACAAGATTAGTTAAAAACCCTAATTGGACAAGAATTAGCCTAGGGAGGACGAAAATGACCTAATTGTTCATCCAATGACACAAAAACACCTATTGGATGCACAAGTTTGGTTAGAAACCCTAATTGGACAAGATTAAGTTTAGCGAGGACGAAAATGACGTAAATGTTCATCCAATGACAAAAAACACGTATTGGATGCACAAGATTGGTTAAAAACCCTAATTGGACAAGAATTAGCCTAGGGAGGACGAAAATGACCTAATTGTTTATCCAATGACACAAAAACACCTATTGGATGCACAAGATTGGTTAAAAACCCTAATTGGACAAGATTAAGTGTAGGGATGACGAAAATGACCTAAATGTTCATCCAATGACACAAAACACCTATTGGATGCACAAGTTTGGTTAAAATCCCTAATTCGACAAGATTAAGTGTAGGGAGGACGAAAGTGACCTAAATATTCATCCAATGACACAAAAACACATATTGGATGCACAAGATTGGTTAAAAACCCTAATTGGACAAGAATTAGACTAGGGAGGATGAACACGACCTAATTGTTCATCCAATGACACAAAAATACCTATTGGATGCACAAGATTGGTTAGAAACCCTAATTGGACAAAATTAAGTTTAGGGAGGACGAAAATGACCTAAATGTTCATCCAATGACACAAAAACACCTATTGGATGCACAAGATTGGTTGGAAACGTTAATTGGACAAGATTAAGTTTAGGGAGGACGAAACTGACCTAAATGTTCATTCAATGACACAAAACACCTATTGGATGCACAAGATTCGTTAAAAACCCTAATTGGACAAGAATTAGCCTAGGGAGGACGAAAATGACCTAATTGTTCATCCAATGACACAAAAACACCTATTGGATGCACAAGTTTGGTTAGAAACCCTAATTGGACAAGATTAAGTTTAGGGAGGACGAAAATGACGTAAATGTTCATCCAATGACAAAAAACACATATTGGATGCACAAGATTGGTTAAAAACCCTAATTGGACAAGAATTAGCCTAGGGAGGACGAAAATGACCTAATTGTTCATCCAATGACACAAAAACACCTATTGGATGCACAAGATTGGTTAAAAACCCTAATTGGACAAGATTAAGTGTAGGGATGACGAAAATGACCTAAATGTTCATCCAATGACACAAAACACCTATTGGATGCACAAGTTTGGTTAAAAACCCTAATTCGACAAGATTAAGTGTAGGGAGGACGAAAGTGACCTAAATATTCATCCAATGACACAAAAACACATATTGGATGCACAAGATTGGTTAAAAACCCTAATTGGACAAGAATTAGACTAGGGAGGATGAAAACGACCAAATTGTTCATCCAATGACACAAAAATACCTATTGGATGCACAAGATTGGTTAGAAACCCTAATTGGACAAAATTAAGTTTAGGGAGGACGAAAATGACCTAAATGTTCATCCAATGACACTAAAACACCTATTGGATGCACAAGATTGGTTGGAAACGCTAATTGGACAAGATTAAGTTTAGGGAGGACGAAACTGACCTAAATGTTCATTCAATGACACAAAAACACCTATTGGATGCACAAGATTTGTTAAAAACCCTAATTGGACAAGATTAAGTGTAGGGATGACGAAAATGACCTAAATGTTCATCCAATGACACAAAACACCTATTGGATGCACAAGTTTGGTTAAAAACCCTAATTCGACAAGATTAAGTGTAGGGAGGACGAAAGTGACCTAAATATTCATCCAATGACACAGAAACACTTATTGGATGCACAAGATTGGTTAAAAACCCAAATTGGACAAGAATAAGCCTCGGGAGGACAAAAATGACCTAATTGTTCATCCAATGACATAAAACACCTATTGGATTTACAAGATTGGTTAAAAACCCTAATTGGATAAGATTAAGTGTAGGGAGGACGAAAATGACCTAAATATTCATCCAATGACACAAAAACACCTATTGGATGCACAAGATTGGTTAAAAACCCTAATTGGACAAGAATTAACCTAGGGAGGACGAAAATGACCTAATTTTTCATCCAATGACACAAAAACACCTATTGGATGCACAAGATTGGTTAGAAACCCAAATTTCACCAAATTAAGTTTAGGGAGGACGAAAATGACCTAAATGTTCATCCAATGACACAAAAACACCTATTGGATGCACAAGATTGGTTAGAAACCCTAATTGGACGAGATTAAGTTTAGGGAGGACGAAAAAGACCTAAATGTTCATCCAATGACACAAAACACCTATTGGATGCACAAGATTGGTTAAAAACCTTAATTGGACAAGAATGAGCCTAGGGAGGACGAAAATGACCTATATGTTCATCCAATGACACAAAAACACCTATTGGATGCACAAGATTGGTTAGAAACCTAGGGTGGACGAAAATGACCTAATTGGTCATCCAATGACACAAAAACACCAATTGGATGCACAAGATTGGTTAGAAACCCTAATTGGACAAAATTAAGTTTAGGGAGGACGAAAATGACCTAAATGTTCATCCAATGACACAAAAACACCTATCGAATGCACAAGATTGGTTAGAAACCCTAATTGGACAGGATTAAGTTTAGGGAGGACGAAAATGACCTAAATGTTAATCCAATGACAGAAAACACCTATTGGATGCACAAGATTGGTTAAACACCCTAATTGTACATGAATTAGCCTAGGGAGGACGAAAATGACCTAATTCTTCATCCAATGACACAAAAACACCTATTGGATGTACAAGATTGGTTAGAAACCCTAATTGGACAAGATTAAGTGTAGGGAGGATGAAAATGACCTAAATGTTCATCCAATGACCCAAAACACCTATTGGATGCACAAGATTAGTTAAAAACCCTAATTGGACAAGATTAAGTGTAGGGAGGATGAAAATGACCTAAATGTTCATCCAATGACCCAAAACACCTATTGGATGCACAAGATTAGTTAAAAACCCTAATTGGACAAGATTAAGTGTAGGGAGGACGAAAATGACCTAAATATTCTTCCAATGACACAAAAACAACTATTGGATGCACAAGATTGGTTAAAAACCCTAATTGGACAAGAATAAGCCTAGGGAGAACGAAAATGACCTAATTGTTCATCAAATGACACAAAACACCTATTGGATGCACAAGATTGGTTAAAAACCCTAATTTGACAAGATTAAGTGTAGGGAGGACGAAAATGACCTAAATGTTCATACAATGACACAAAAACACCTATTGGATGCACAAGATTGGTTAAAAACCCTAATTGGACAGGAATTAGCCTAGGCAGGACGAAAATGACCTAATTGTTCATCCAATGACACAAAACACCTATTGGATGCACAAGATTGGTTAAAAACCCTAATTGGATTAGATTAAGTGTATGGAGGACGAAAATGACCTAAATGTTCATCCAATGACACAAAACACCTATTGGATGCACAAGATTGGTTAAAAACCCTAATTGGACAGGAATTAGCCTAGGCAGGACGAAAATGACCTAATTGTCCATCCAATGACACAAAAACACCTATTGGATGCACAAGATTGGTTAAAAACCTTAATTGGACAAGAATGAGCTTAGGGAGGACGAAAATGACCTAAATGTTCATCCAATGACACAAAAACACCTATTGGATGCACAAGATTGGTTAAAAACCCTAATTGGATTAGATTAAGTGTAGGGAGGACGAAAATGACCTAAATGTTCATCCAATGACACAAAACACCTATTGGATGCACAAGATTGGTTAAAAACCCTAATTGGACAGGAATTAGCCTAGGCAGGACGAAAATGACCTAATTGTCCATCCAATGACACAAAAACACCTATTGGATGCACAAGATTGGTTAAAAACCTTAATTGGACAAGAATGTGCCTAGGGAGGACGAAAATGACCTATATGTTCATCCAATGACACAAAAACACCTATTGGATGCACAAGATTGGTTAGAAACCTAGGGTGGACGAAAATGACCTAATTGGTCATCCAATGACACAAAAACACCAATTGGATGCACAAGATTGGTTAGAAACCCTAATTGGACAAAATTAAGTTTAGGGAGGACGAAAATGACCTAAATGTTCATCCAATGACACAAAAAGACCTATCGGATGCACAAGATTGGTTAGAAACCCTAATTGGACAGGATTAAGTTTAGGGAGGACGAAAATGACCTAAATGTTAATCCAATGACAGAAAACACCTATTGGATGCACAAGATTGGTTAAACAACCTAATTGGACATGAATTAGCCTAGGGAGGACGAAAATGACCTAATTCTTCATCCAATGACACAAAAACACCTATTGGATGTACAAGATTGGTTAGAAACCCTAATTGGACAAGATTAAGTGTAGGGAGGATGAAAATGACCTAAATGTTCATCCAATGACCCAAAACACCTATTGGATGCACAAGATTAGTTAAAAACCCAAATTGGACAAGATTAAGTGTAGGGAGAATGAAAATGACCTAAATGTTCATCCAATGACCCAAAACACCTATTGGATGCACAAGATTAGTTAAAAACCCTAATTGGACAAGATTAAGTGTAGGGAGGACGAAAATGACGTAAATATTCTTCCAATGACACAAAAACAACTATTGGATGCACAAGATTGGTTAAAAACCCTAATTGGACAAGAATAAGCCTAGGGAGAACGAAAATGACCTAATTGTTCATCAAATGACACAAAACACCTATTGGATGCACAAGATTGGTTAAAAACCCTAATTTGACAAGATTAAGTGTAGGGAGGACGAAAATGACCTAAATGTTCATCCAATGACACAAAAACACCTATTGGATGCACAAGATTGGTTAAAAACCCTAATTGGACAGGAATTAGCCTAGGCAGGACGAAAATGACCTAATTGTTCATCCAATGACACAAAACACCTATTGGATGCACAAGATTGGTTAAAAACCCTAATTGGATTAGATTAAGTGTACGGAGGACGAAAATGACCTAAATGTTCATCCAATGACACAAAACACCTATTGGATGCACAAAATTGGTTAAAAACCCTAATTGGACAGGAATTAGCCTAGGCAGGACGAAAATGACCTAATTGTCCATCCAATGACACAAAAACACCTATTGGATGCACAAGATTGGTTAAAAACCTTAATTGGACAAGAATGAGCCTAGGGAGGACGAAAATGACCTATATGTTCATCCAATGACACAAAAACACCTATTGGATGCACAAGATTGGTTAAAAACCCTAATTGGACAGGAATTAGCCTAGGCAGGACGAAAATGACCTAATTGTTCATCCAATGACACAAAACACCTATTGGATGCACAAGATTGGTTAAAAACCCTAATTGGATTAGATTAAGTGTAGGGAGGACGAAAATGACCTAAATGTTCATCCAATGACACAAAACACCTATTGGATGCACAAAATTGGTTAAAAACCCTAATTGGACAGGAATTAGCCTAGGCAGGACGAAAATGACCTAATTGTCCATCCAATGACACAAAAACACCTATTGGATGCACAAGATTGGTTAAAAACCTTAATTGGACAAGAATGAGCCTAGGGAGGACGAAAATGACCTATATGTTCATCCAATGACACAAAAACACCTATTGGATGCACAAGATTGGTTAGAAACCTAGGGTGGACGAAAATGACCTAATTGGTCATCCAATGACACAAAAACACCAATTGGATGCACAAGATTGGTTAGAAACCCTAATTGGACAAAATTAAGTTAAGGGAGGACGAAAATGACCTAAATGTTCATCCAATGACACAAAAACACCTATCGGATGCACAAGATTGGTTAGAAACCCTAATTGGACCGGATTAAGTTTAGGGAGGACGAAAATGACCTAAATGTTAATCCAATGACAGAAAACACCTATTGGATGCACAAGATTGGTTAAACACCTATTGGATGTACAAGATTGGTTAGAAACCCTATTGGACAAGATTAAGTGTAGGGAGGATGAAAATGACCTAAATGTTCATCCAATGACCCAAAACACCTATTGGATGCACAAGATTAGTTAAAAACCCTAATTGGACAAGATTAAGTGTAGGGAGGATGAAAATGACCTAAATGTTCATCCAATGACCCAAAACACCTATTGGATGCACAAGATTAGTTAAAAACCCTAATTGGACAAGATTAAGTGTAGGGAGGACGAAAATGACCTAAATATTCTTCCAATGACACAAAAACAACTATTGGATGCACAAGATTGGTTAAAAACCCTAATTGGACAAGAATAAGCCTAGGGAGAACGAAAATGACCTAATTGTTCATCAAATGACACAAAACACCTATTGGATGCACAAGATTGGTTAAAAACCCTAATTTGACAAGATTAAGTGTAGGGAGGACGAAAATGACCTAAATATTCATCCAATGACACAAAAACACCTATTGGATGCACAAGATTGGTTAAAAACCCTAATTGGACAGGAATTAGCCTAGGCAGGACGAAAATGACCTAATTGTTCATCCAATGACACAAAACACCTATTGGATGCACAAGATTGGTTAAAAACCCTAATTGGATTAGATTAAGTGTACGGAGGACGAAAATGACCTAAATGTTCATCCAATGACACAAAACACCTATTGGATGCACAAAATTGGTTAAAAACCCTAATTGGACAGGAATTAGCCTAGGCAGGACGAAAATGACCTAATTGTCCATCCAATGACACAAAAACACCTATTGGATGCACAAGATTGGTTAAAAACCTTAATTGGACAAGAATGAGCCTAGGGAGGACGAAAATGACCTATATGTTCATCCAATGACACAAAAACACCTATTGGATGCACAAGATTGGTTAGAAACCTAGGGTGGACGAAAATGACCTAATTGGTCATCCAATGACACAAAAACACCAATTGGATGCACAAGATTGGTTAGAAACCCTAATTTGACAAAATTAAGTTTAGGGAGGACGAAAATGACCTAAATGTTCATCCAATGACACAAAAACACCTATCGGATGCACAAGATTGGTTAGAAACCCTAATTGGACAGGATTAAGTTTAGGGAGGACGAAAATGACCTAAATGTTAATCCAATGACAGAAAACACCTATTGGATGCACAAGATTGGTTAAACACCCTAATTGGACATGAATTAGCCTAGGGAGGACGAAAATGACCTAATTCTTCATCCAATGACACAAAAACACCTATTGGATGTACAAGATTGGTTAGAAACCCTAATTGGACTAGATTAAGTGTAGGGAGGATGAAAATGACCTAAATGTTCATCCAATGACCCAAAACACCTATTGGATGCACAAGATTAGTTAAAAACCCTAATTGGACAAGATTAAGTGTAGGGAGGATGAAAATGACCTAAATGTTCATCGAATGACCCAAAACACCTATTGGATGCACAAGATTAGTTAAAAACCCTAATTGGACAAGATTAAGTGTAGGGAGGACGAAAATGACCTAAATATTCTTCCAATGACACAAAAACAACTATTGGATGCACAAGATTGGTTAAAAACCCTAATTGGACAAGAATAAGCCTAGGGAGAACAAAAATGACCTAATTGTTCATCAAATGACACAAAACACCTATTGGATGCACAAGATTGGTTAAAAACCCTAATTTGACAAGATTAAGTGTAGGGAGGACGAAAATGACCTAAATGTTCATCCAATGACACAAAAACACCTATTGGATGCACAAGATTGGTTAAAAACCCTAATTGGACAGGAATTAGCCTAGGCAGGACGAAAATGACCTAATTGTTCATCCAATGACACAAAACACCTATTGGATGCACAAGATTGGTTAAAAACCCTAATTGGACAGGAATTAGCCTAGGCAGGACGAAAATGACCTAATTGTTCATCCAATGACACAAAACACCTATTGGATGCACAAGATTGGTTAAAAACCCTAATTGGATTAGATTAAGTGTAGGGAGGACGAAAATGACCTAAATGTTCATCCAATGACACAAAACACCTATTGGATGCACAAGATTGGTTAAAAACCCTAATTGGACAGGAATTAGCCTAGGCAGGACGAAAATGACCTAATTGTCCATCCAATGACACAAAAACACCTATTGGATGCACAAGATTGGTTAGAAACCCTAATTGGACAAGCATAAGCCTAGGGAGGACGAAAATGACCTAAATGTTCATCCAATGACACAAAACACCTATTGGATGCAAAAGATTAGTTAAAAACCCTACTTGGACAAGATTAAGTGTAGGGACGATGAAAATGACCTAAATATTCTTCCAATGACACAAAAACACCTATTGGATGCACAAGATTGGTTAACAACCTTAATTGGACAAGAATGAGCCTAGGGAGGACGAAAATGACCTATATGTTCATCCAATGACACAAAAACACCTATTGGATGCACAAGATTGGTTAGAAACCTAGGGTGGACGAAAATGACCTAATTGGTCATCCAATGACACAAAAACACCAATTGGATGCACAAGATTGGTTAGAAACCCTAATTGGACAAAATTAAGTTTAGGGAGGACGAAAATGACCTAAATGTTCATCCAATGACACAAAACACCTATTGGATGCACAAGATTGGTTAAAAACCCTAATTGGACAGGAATTAGCCTAGGCAGGACGAAAATGACCTAATTGTCCATCCAATGACACAAAAACACCTATTGGATGCACAAGATTGGTTAAAAACCTTAATTGGACAAGAATGAGCCTAGGGAGGACGAAAATGACCTATATGTTCATCCAATGACACAAAAACACCTATTGGATGCACAAGATTGGTTAAAAACCCTAATTGGACAGGAATTAGCCTAGGCAGGACGAAAATGACCTAATTGTTCATCCAATGACACAAAACACCTATTGGATGCACAAGATTGGTTAAAAACCCTAATTGGATTAGATTAAGTGGAGGGAGGACGAAAATGACCTAAATGTTCATCCAATGACACAAAACACCTATTGGATGCACAAGATTGGTTAAAAACCCTAATTGGACAGGAATTAGCCTAGGCAGGACGGAAATGACCTAATTGTCCATCCAATGACACAAAAACACCTATTGGATGCACAAGATTGGTTAAAAACCTTAATTGGACAAGAATGAGCCTAGGGAGGACGAAAATGACCTATATGTTCATCCAATGACACAAAAACACCTATTGGATGCACAAGATTGGTTAGAAACCTAGGGTGGACGAAAACTACCTAATTGGTCATCCAATGACACAAAAACACCAATTGGATGCACAAGATTGGTTAGAAACCCTAATTGGACAAGATTAAGTTTAGGGAGGACGTAAATGACCTAAATGTTCATCCAATGACACAAAACACCTATTGGATGCACAAGATTGGTTAAAAACCCTAATTGGACAAGATTAAGTGAATGGAGGACGAAAATGACCTAAATATTCTTCCAATGACACAAAAACACCCCTTGGATGCACAAGATTGGTTAGAAACCCTAATTGGATAAGAATAAGCCTAGGGAGGATGAAAATCACCTAATTGTTCATCCAATGACTCAAAACACCTATTGGATGTACAAGATTGGTTAAAAACCCTAATTGGACAAGATTAAGTGTAGGGAGGACGAAAATGACCTAAATGTTCATCCAATGACACAAAAACACCTATTGGATACACAAGATTGGTTAAAAACCCTAATTGGACAGGAATTAGCCTAGGCAGGACGAAAATGACCTAATTGTTCATCTAATGACACAAAATACCTATTGGATGCACAAGATTGGTTAAAAACCCTAATTGGACAAGATTAAGTGTAGGGAGGACGAAAATGACCTAAATGTTCATCCAATGACACAAAACACCTATTGGATGCACAAGATTGGTTAAAAATACTAATTGGACAAGATTAAGTGTGGGGAGGACTTAAATGACCTAAATGTTCATCCAATGACACAAAACACCTATTGCATGCACAACATTGGTTAGAAACCCTAATTGGACAAGAATAAGCCTAGGGAGAACGAAAATGACCTAAATGTTCATCCAATGACACAAAAACAGCAATTGGAACAAGATTGGATAGAAACCCTAATTGGACAAGCATAAGCCTAGCGAGGATGAAAATAACCTAAATGTTCATCCAATGACACAAAACACCTATTGGATGCACAAGATTGGTTAAAAACCCTAATTGGACAAGATTAAGTGTAGGGAGGACGAAAATGACCTAAATGTTCATCCAATGACACAAAACACCTTTTGCATGCACAACATTGGTTAGAAACCCTAATTGGACAAGATTAAGTTTAGGGAGGACGAAAATGACCTAATTGTTCATCCAATGACACAAAACACCTATTGGATGCACAAGATTTGTTAAAAACCCTAAATGGACATGATTAAGTGTAGGGAGGACGAAAATAACCTAATGTTCATCCAATGACACAAAAGCACCTAATGGATGCACAAGATTGGATAAAAACCCTAATTGGACAAGAATTAGCCTAGGGAGGACGAAAATGACCTAAATGTTCATCCAATGACACAAAACACCTATTGGATGCACAAGATTGGTTAAAAACCCTAATTGGACTACATTAAGTGTTGGGAGGACGAAAATGACCTAAATGTTCATCCAATGACACAAAACACCTATTGGATGCACAAGATTGGTTAAAAACCCTAATTGGACAAGATTAAGTTTAGGGAGGACGAAAATGACCTAAATGTTCATCCAATGACACAAAACACCTATTGGATGCACAAGATTGGTCAGAAACCCTAATTGGATAAGAATTAGCCTAAGGAGGACGAAAATGACCTAAATGTTCATCCAATGACACAAAACACCAATTGGATGCACAAGATTGGTTAAAAACCCTAATTGGACAAGAATTAGCCTAGGGAGGACGAAAATGACCTAATTGTTCATCCAATGACACAAAAACACCTATTGGATGCACAAGATTGGTTAAAAACCCTAATTGGACAAGATTAAGTTTAGGGAGGACGAAAATGACCTAAATGTTCATCCAATGACACAAAACACCTATTGGATGCACAAGATTGGTTAAAAGCCCTAATTGGACAAGAATTAGCCTAGGGAGGACGAAAATGACCTAATTGTTCATCCAATGACACAAAAACACCTATTGGATGCACAAGATTGGTTAAAAACCCTAATTGGACAAGATTAAGTGTAGGGAGGACGAAAATGACCTAAATGTCCATCCAATGACACAAAACACCTATTGGATGCACAAGATTGGTTAAAAACCCTAATTGGACAAGAATTAGCCTTGGGAGGACGAAAATGACCTAATTGTTCATCCAATGACACAAAAACACCTATTGGATGCACAAGATTGGTTAGAAACCCTAATTGGACAAGATTAAGTTTAGGGAGGACGAAAATGACGTAAATGTTCATGCAATGACACAAAACACCTATTGGATGCAGAAGATTGGTTAAAAACCCTAATTGGACAAGAATTAGCCTAGGGAGGACGAAAATGACCTAATTGTTCATCCAATGACACAAAAACACCTATTGGATGCACAAGATTGGTTAAAAACCCTAATTGGACAAGATTAAGTGTAGGGAGGACGAAAATGACCTAAATATTCATCCAATGACACAAAAACACCTATTGGATGCACAAGATTGGTTAAAAACCCTAATTGGACAAGAATTAACCTAGGGAGGACGAAAATGACCTAATTTTTCATCCAATGACACAAAAACACCTATTGGATGCACAAGATTGGTTAGAAACCCTAATTTCACCAAATTAAGTTTAGGGAGGACGAAAATGACCTAAATGTTCATCCAATGACACAAAAACACCTATTGGATGCACAAGATTGGTTGGAAACGCTTATTGGACAAGATTAAGTTTAGGGAGGACGAAACTGACCTAAATGTTCATTCAATGACACAAAACACCTATTGGATGCACAAGTTTGGTTAGAAACCGTAATTGGACAAGATTAAGTTTAGGGAGGACGAAAATGACGTAAATGTTCATCCAATGACACAACACACCTATTGGATGCACAAGATTGTTTAGAAACCCTAATTGGACCAGATTAAGTTTAGGGAGGACGAAAATGACCTAAATGTTCATCCAATGACACAAAAACACCTATTGGATGCACAAGATTGGTTAAAAACCCTAATTGGACAAGATTAAGTGTAGGGATGACGAAAATGACCTAAATGTTCATCCAATGACACAAAACACCTATTGGATGCACAAGTTTGGTTAAAATCCCTAATTCGACAAGATTAAGTGTAGGGAGGACGAAAGTGACCTAAATATTCATCCAATGACACAAAAACACATATTGGATGCACAAGATTGGTTAAAAACCCTAATTGGACAAGAATTAGACTAGGGAGGATGAAAACGACCTAATTGTTCATCCAATGACACAAAAATACCTATTGAATGCACAAGATTGGTTAGAAACCCTAATTGGACAAAATTAAGTTTAGGGAGGACGAAAATGACCTAAATGTTCATCCAATGACACAAAAACACCTATTGGATGCACAAGATTGGTTGGAAACGTTAATTGGACAAGATTAAGTTTAGGGAGGACGAAACTGACCTAAATGTTCATTCAATGACACAAAACACCTATTGGATGCACAAGATTAGTTAAAAACCCTAATTGGACAAGAATTAGCCTAGGGAGGACGAAAATGATCTAATTGTTCATCCAATGACACAAAAACACCTATTGGATGCACAAGTTTGGTTAGAAACCCTAATTGGACAAGATTAAGTTTAGCGAGGACGAAAATGACGTAAATGTTCATCCAATGACAAAAAACACGTATTGGATGCACAAGATTGGTTAAAAACCCTAATTGGACAAGAATTAGCCTAGGGAGGACGAAAATGACCTAATTGTTTATCCAATGACACAAAAACACCTATTGGATGCACAAGATTGGTTGGAAACGTTAATTGGACAAGATTAAGTTTAGGGAGGACGAAACTGACCTAAATGTTCATTCAATGACACAAAACACCTATTGGATGCACAAGATTAGTTAAAAACCCTAATTGGACAAGAATTAGCCTAAGGAGGACGAAAATGATCTAATTGTTCATCCAATGACACAAAAACACCTATTGGATGCACAAGTTTGGTTAGAAACCCTAATTGGACAAGATTAAGTTTAGCGAGGACGAAAATGACGTAAATGTTCATCCAATGACAAAAAACACGTATTGGATGCACAAGATTGGTTAAAAACCCTAATTGGACAAGAATTAGCCTAGGGAGGACGAAAATGACCTAATTGTTTATCCAATGACACAAAAACACCTATTGGATGCACAAGATTGGTTAAAAACCCTAATTGGACAAGATTAAGTGTAGGGAGGACGAAAATGACCTAAATGTTCATCCAATGACACAAAACACCTATTGGATGCACAAGTTTGGTTAAAAACCCTAATTCGACAAGATTAAGTGTAGGGAGGACGAAAGTGACCTAAATATTCATCCAATGACCCAAAAACACATATTGGATGCACAAGATTGGTTAAAAACCCTAATTGGACAAGAATTAGACTAGGGAGGATGAAAACGACCTAATTGTTCATCCAATGACACAAAAATACCTATTGGATGCACAAGATTGGTTAGAAACCCTAATTGGACAAAATTAAGTTTAGGGAGGACGAAAATGACCTAATTGTTCATCCAATGACACAAAAACACCTATTGGATGCACAAGTTTGGTTAGAAACCTTAATTGGACAAGATTAAGTTTAGCGAGGACGAAAATGACGTAAATGTTCATCCAATGACAAAAAACACGTATTGGATGCACAAGATTGGTTAAAAACCCTAATTGGACAAGAATTAGCTTAGGGAGGACGAAAATGACCTAATTGTTCATCCAATGACACAAAAACACCTATTGGATGCACAAGATTGGTTAAAAACCCTAATTGGACAAGATTAAGTGTAGGGATGACGAAAATGACCTAAATGTTCATCCAATGACACAAAACACCTATTGGATGCACAAGTTTGGTTAAAATCCCTAATTCGACAAGATTAAGTGTAGGGAGGACGAAAGTGACCTAAATATTCATCCAATGACACAAAAACACATATTGGATGCACAAGATTGGTTAAAAACCCTAATTGGACAAGAATTAGACTAGGGAGGATGAAAACGACCTAATTGTTCATCCAATGACACAAAAATACCTATTGGATGCACAAGATTGGTTAGAAACCCTAATTGGACAAAATTAAGTTTAGGGAGGACGAAAATGACCTAAATGTTCATCCAATGACACAAAAACACCTATTGGATGCACAAGATTGGTTGGAAACGTTAATTGGACAAGATTAAGTTTTGGGAGGACGAAACTGACCTAAATGTTCATTCAATGACACAAAACACCTATTGGATGCACAAGTTTGGTTAAAAACCCTAATTGGACAAGAATTAGCCTAGGGAGGACGAAAATGACCTAATTGTTCATCCAATGACACAAAAACACCTTTTGGATGCACAAGATTGGTTAAAAACCCTAATTGGACAAGATTAAGTGTAGGGATGACGAAAATGACCTAAATGTTCATCCAATGACACAAAACACCTATTGGATGCACAAGTTTGGTTAAAAACCCTAATTCGACAAGATTAAGTGTAGGGAGGACGAAAGTGACCTAAATATTCATCCAATGACACAAAAACACATATTGGATGCACAAGATTGGTTAAAAACCCTAATTGGACAAGAATTAGACTAGGGAGGATGAAAACGACCTAATTGTTCATCCAATGACACAAAAATACCTATTGGATGCACAAGATTGGTTAGAAACCCTAATTGCACAAAATTAAGTTTAGGGAGGACGAAAATGACCTAAATGTTCATCCAATGACACAAAAACACCTATTGGATGCACAAGATTGGTTGGAAACGCTAATTGGACAAGATTAAGTTTAGGGAGGACGAAACTGACCTTAATGTTCATTCAATGACACAAAACACCTATTGGATGCACAAGATTAGTTAAAAACCCTAATTGGACAAGAATTAGCCTAGGGAGGACGAAAATGACCTAATTGTTCATCCAATGACACAAAAACACCTATTGGATGCACAAGTTTGGTTAGAAACCCTAATTGGACAAGATTAAGTTTAGGGAGGACGAAAATGACGTAAATGTTCATCCAATGACAAAAAACACATATTGGATGCACAAGATTGGTTAAAAACCCTAATTGGACAAGAATTAGCCTAGGGAGGACGAAAATGACCTAATTGTTCATCCAATGACACAAAAACACCTATTGGATGCACAAGATTGGTTAAAAACCCTAATTGGACAAGATTAAGTGTAGGGAGGACGAAAATGACCTAAATGTTCATCCAATGACACAAAACACCTATTGGATGCACAAGTTTGGTTAAAAACCATAATTCGACAAGATTAAGTGTAGGGAGGACGAAAGTGACCTAAATATTCATCCAATGACACAAAAACACATATTGGATGCACAAGATTGGTTAAAAACCCTAATTGGACAAGAATTAGACTAGGGAGGATGAAAACGACCAAATTGTTCATCCAATGACACAAAAATACCTATTGGATGCACAAGATTGGTTAGAAACCCTAATTGGACAAAATTAAGTTTAGGGAGGACGAAAATGACCTAAATGTTCATCCAATGACACTAAAACACCTATTGGATGCACAGGATTGGTTGAAAACGCTAATTGGACAAGATTAAGTTTAGGGAGGACGAAACTGACCTAAATGTTCATTCAATGACACAAAAACACCTATTGGATGCACAAGATTTGTTAAAAACCCTAATTGGACAAGATTAAGTGTAGGGATGACGAAAATGACCTAAATGTTCATCCAATGACACAAAACACCTATTGGATGCACAAGTTTGGTTAAAAACCCTAATTCGACAAGATTAAGTGTAGGGAGGACGAAAGTGACCTAAATATTCATCCAATGACACAGAAACACTTATTGGATGCACAAGATTGGTTAAAAACCCAAATTGGACAAGAATAAGCCTAGGGAGGACAAAAATGACCTAATTGTTCATCCAATGACATAAAACACCTATTGGATTTACAAGATTGGTTAAAAACCCTAATTGGAAAAGATTAAGTGTAGGGAGGACGAAAATGACCTAAATATTCATCCAATGACACAAAAACACCTATTGGATGCACAAGATTGGTTAAAAACCCTAATTGGACAAGAATTAACCTAGGGAGGACGAAAATGACCTAATTTTTCATCCAATGACACAAAAACACCTATTGGATGCACAAGATTGGTTAGAAACCCTAATTTCACCAAATTAAGTTTAGGGAGGACGAAAATGACCTAAATGTTCATCCAATGACACAAAAACACCTATTGGATGCACAAGATTGGTTAGAAACCCTAATTGGACGAGATTAAGTTTAGCGAGGACGAAAAAGACCTAAATGTTCATCCAATGACACAAAACACCTATTGGATGCACAAGATTGGTTAAAAACCCTAATTGGACAAGATTAAGTGAATGGAGGACGAAAATGACCTAAATATTCTTCCAATGACACAAAAACACCCATTGGATGCACAAGATTGGTTAGAAACCCTAATTGGATAAGAATAAGCCTAGGGAGGATGAAAATCACCTAATTGTTCATTCAATGACTCAAAACACGTATTGGATGCACAAGATTGGTTAAAAACCCTAATTGGACAAGATTAAGTGTAGGGATGACGAAAATGACCTAAATGTTCATCCAATGACACAAAACACCTATTGGATGCAAAAGTTTGGTTAGAAACCCTAATTGGACAAGATTAAGTTTAGCGAGGACGAAAATGACCTAAATGTTCATCCAATGACACAACACACCTATTGGATGCACAAGATTGGTTAAAAACCCTAATTGGACAAGATTAAGTGTAGGGAGGACGAAAATGACCTAAATATTCATCGAATGACACAAAAACACCTACTGGATGCACAAGATTGGTTAAAAACCCTAATTGGACAAGAATTAACCTAGGGAGGACGAAAATGACCTAATTGTTCATCCAATGACACAAAAACAGCTATTGGATGCACAAGATTGGTTAGAAACCCTAATTGGACAAAATTAAGTTTAGGGAGGACGAAAATGACCTAAATGTTCATCCAATGACACAAAAACACCTATTGGATGCACAGGATTGGTTGAAAACGCTAATTGGACAAGATTAAGTTTAGGGAGGACGAAACTGACCTAAATGTTCATTCAATGACACAAAAACACCTATTGGATGCACAAGATTTGTTAAAAACCCTAATTGGACAAGATTAAGTGTAGGGATGACGAAAATGACCTAAATGTTCATCCAATGACACAAAACACCTATTGGATGCACAAGTTTGGTTAAAAACCCTAATTCGACAAGATTAAGTTTAGGGAGGACGAAAATGACGTAAATGTTCATCCAATGACAAAAAACACGTATTGGATGCACAAGATTGGTTAAAAACCCTAATTGGACAAGAATTAGCCTAGGGAGGACGAAAATGACCTAATTGTTCATCCAATGACACAAAAACACCTATTGGATGCACAAGATTGGTTAGAAACCCTAATTGCACAAAATTAAGTTTAGGCAGGACGAAAATGACCTAAATGTTCATCCAATGACACAAAACACCTATTGGATGCACAAGATTGGTTAAAAACCCTAATTGGACAAGAAATAGCCTAGGGAGGACGGAAATGACCTAATTGTTCATCCAATGACACAAAAACAACTATTTGATGCACAAGATTGGTTAGAAACCCTAATTGGACAAGATTAAGTGTAGGGAGGACGAAAATGACCTAAATGTTCATCCAATGACACAAAACACCTATTGGATGCACAAGATTGGTTAAAAACCCTAATTGGACAAGAATTAGCCTAGGGAGGACGAAAATGACCTAATTGTTCATCGAATGACACAAAAACCACTATTTGATGCACAAGATTGGTTAGAAACCCTAATTGGACAAGATTAAGTTTAGGGAGGACGAAAATGACCTAAATGTTCATCCAATGACACAAAACACCTATTGGATGCACAAGATTAGTTAAAAACCCTAATTGGACAAGATTAAGTTTTGGGAGGACGAAAATGACCTAAATGTTCATCCAATGACACAAAAACACCTATTGGACAAGAATTAACCTAGGGAGGACGAAAATGACCTAATTTTTCATCCAATGACACAAAAACACCTATTGGATGCACAAGATTGGTTAGAAACCCTAATTTCACCAAATTAAGTTTAGGGAGGACGAAAATGACCTAAATGTTCATCCAATGACACAAAAACACCTATTGGATGCACAAGATTGGTTAGAAACCCTAATTGGACGAGATTAAGTTTAGGGAGGACGAAAAAGACCTAAATGTTCATCCAATGACACAAAACACCTATTGGATGCACAAGATTGGTTAAAAACCCTAATTGGACAAGATTAAGTGAAGGGAGGACGAAAATGACCTAAATATTCTTCCAATAACACAAAAACACCCATTGGATGCACAAGATTGGTTAGAAACCCTAATTGGATAAGAATAAGCCTAGGGAGGACGAAAATGACCTAATTGTTCATCCAATGATTCAAAACACCTATTGGATGCACAAGATTGGTTAAAAACCTTAATTGGACAAGAATGAGCCTAGGGAGGACGAAAATGACCTAAATGTTCATCCAATGACACAAAACACCTATTGGATGCACAAGATTGGTTAAAAACCCTAATTGGACAAGAATAAGTGTAGGGATGACGAAAATGACCTGAATGTTCATCCAATGACACAAAACACCTATTGGATGCACAAGTTTGGTTAAAAACCCTAATTCGACAAGATTAAGTGTAGGGAGGACGAAAGTGACCTAAATATTCATCCAATGACACAAAAACACATATTGGATGCACAAGATTGGTTAAAAACCCTAATTGGACAAGAATTAGCCTAGGGACGATGAAAACGACCTAATTGTTCATCCAATGACACAAAAATACCTATTGGATGCACAAGATTGGTTAGAAACCCTAATTGGACAAAATTAAGTTTAGGGAGGACGAAAATGACCTAAATGTTCATCCAATGACACAAAAACACCTATTGGATGCACAAGATTGGTTGGAAACGTTAATTGGACAAGATTAAGTTTAGGGAGGACGAAACTGACCTAAATGTTCATTCAATGACACAAAACACCTATTGGATGCACAAGATTAGTTAAAAACCCTAATTGGACAAGAATTAGCCTAGGGAGGACGAAAATGACCTAATTGTTCATCCAATGACACAAAAACACCTATTGGATGCACAAGATTGGTTAGAAACCCTAATTGGACAAGATTAAGCCTAGGGAGGACGAAAATGACCTAAATGTTCATCCAATGACACAAAACACCTATTGGATGCACAAGATTGGTTAAAAGCCCTAATTGGACAAGAATTAGCCTAGGGAGGACGAAAATGACCTAATTGTTCATCCAATGACACAAAAACACCTATTGGATGCACAAGATTGGTTAAAAACCCTAATTGGACAAGATTAAGTGTAGGGAGGACGAAAATGACCTAAATGTCCATCCAATGACACAAAACACCTATTGGATGCACAAGATTGGTTAAAAACCCTAATTGGACAAGAATTAGCCTAGGGAGGACGAAAATGACCTAAATGTTCATCCAATGACACAAAAACACCTATTGGACGCACAAGATTGGTTAGAAGCACTAATTGGACAAGAATAAGCCTAGGGAGGACGAAAACGACCTAATTGTTCATGCAATGACACAAAACACCTATTGGATGCACAAGATTGGTTAGAAACCCTAATTGGACAAGATTAAGTTTAGGGAGGACGAAAATGACCTAAATGTTCATCCAATGACACAGAACACCTATTGGATGCACAAGATTGGTTAAAAACCCTAATTGGACAAGAATCAGCCTAGGGAGGACGAAAATGACCTAATTGTTCATCCAAAGACACAAAAACACCTATTGGATGCTAAAGATTGGTTAGAAACCCTAATTGGACAAGATTAAGTTTAGGGAGGACGAAAATGACCTAAATGTTCATCTAATGATGCAAAACACCTATGGGATGCACAAGATTGGTTAAAAACCCTAATTGGACAAGAATTAGCCTAGGGAGGACGAAAATGACCTAATTGTTCATCCAATGACACAAAAACACCTATTGGATGCACAATATTGGTTAGAAACCCTAATTGGACAAGATTAAGTTTAGGAAGGACGAAAATGACCTAAATGTTCATCCAATGACACAAAACACCTATTGGATGCACAAGATTAGTTAAAAACCCTACTTGGACAAGAATAAGTGTAGGGAGGACAAAAATGACCTAAATGTTCAACCAATGACACAAAAACACCTATTGGATGCACAAGATTGGTTAAAATTCCTACTTGGACAAGAATAAGCCTCTGGAGGACGATAATGACCTAATTGTTCATCCAATGACACAAAACACCTATTGGATTTACAAGATTGGTTAAAAACCCTAATTGGACAAGATTAAGTGTAGGGGGGACGAAAATGACCTAAATATTCATCCAATGACACAAAAACACCTATTGGATGCACAAGATTGGTTAAAAACCCTAATTGGACAAGAATTAACCTAGGGAGGACGAAAATGACCTAATTGTTCATCCAATGACACAAAAACACCTATTGGATGCACAAGATTGGTTAGAAACCCTAATTGGACAAAATTAAGTTTAGGGAGGACGAAAATGACCTAAATGTTCATCCAATGATACAAAAACACCTATTGGATGCACAAGATTGGTTAGAAACCCTAATTGGACAAAATTAAGTTTAGGGAGGACGAAAATGACCTAAATGTTCGTCCAATGACACAAAAACACCTATTGGATGCACAAGATTGGTTAGAAACCCTAATTGGACAAAATTAAGTTTAGGGAGGACGAAAATGACCTAAATGTTCATCCAATGACACAAAAACACCTATTGGATGCACAAGATTGGTTAAAAACCCTAATTGGACAAGAATTAACCTAGGGAGGACGAAAATGACCTAATTGTTCATCCAATGACACAAAAACACCTATTGGATGCACAAGATTGGTTAAAAACCCTAATTGGACAAAATTAAGTTTAGGGAGGACGAAAATGACCTAAATGTTCATCCAATGACACAAAAACACCTATTGGATGCACAAGATTGGTTGGAAACGCTAATTGGACAAGATTAAGTTTAGGGAGGACGAAACTGACCTAAATGTTCATTCAATGACACAAAACACCTATTGGATGCACAAGATTGGTTAAAAACCCTAATTGGACAAGAATTAGCCTAGGGAGGACGAAAATGACCTAATTGTTCATCCCATGACACAAAAACACCTATTGGATGCACAAGATTAGTTATAAACCTTAATTGGACAAGATTAAGTTTAGGGAGGACGAAAATGACCTAAATGTTCATCCAATGACAAAAAACACCTATTGGATGCACAAGATTGGTTAAAAACCCTAATTGGACCAGAATTAGCCTAGGGAGGACAAAAATGACCTAATTGTTCATCCAATGACACAAAAACACCTATTGGATGCACAAGATTGGTTAGAAACCCTAATTGCACAAAATTAAGTTTAGGCAGGACGAAAATGACCTAAATGTTCATCCAATGACACAAAACACCTATTGGATGCACAAGATTGGTTAAAAACGCTAATTGGACAAGAAATAGCCTAGGGAGGACGGAAATGACCTAATTGTTCATCCAATGACACAAAAACAACTATTTGATGCACAAGATTGGATAGAAACCCTAATTGGACAAGATTAAGTGTAGGGAGGACGAAAATGACCTAAATGTTCATCCAATGACACAAAACACCTATTGGATGCACAAGATTGGTTAAAAACCCTAATTGGACAAGAATTAGCCTAGGGAGGACGAAAATGACCTAATTGTTCATCGAATGACACAAAAACCACTATTTGATGCACAAGATTGGTTAGAAACCCTAATTGGACAAGATTAAGTTTAGGGAGGACGAAAATGACCTAAATGTTCATCCAATGACACAAAACACCTATTGGATGCACAAGATAGTTAAAAACCCTAATTGGACAAGATTAAGTTTTGGGAGGACGAAAATGACCTAAATGTTCATCCAATGACACAAAAACACCTATTGGATGCACAAGATTTGTTAAAAACCCTAATTGGACAAGATTAAGTGTAGGGAGGACGAAAGTGACCTAAATATTCATCCAATGACACAAAAACACGTATTGGATGCACAAGATTGGTTAAAAACCCTAATTGGACAAGAATTAGCCTAGGGAGGACGAAAATGACCTAATTGTTCATCCAATGACACAAAAACACCTTTTGGATGCACAAGATTGGTTAAAAACCCTAATTGGACAAGATTAAGTGTAGGGATGACGAAAATGACCTAAATGTTCATCCAATGACACAAAACACCTATTGGATGCACAAGTTTGGTTAAAAACCCTAATTCGACAAGATTAAGTGTAGGGAGGACGAAAGTGACCTAAATATTCATCCAATGACCCAAAAACACATATTGGATGCACAAGATTGGTTAAAAACCCTAATTGGACAAGAATTAGACTAGGGAGGATGAAAACGACCTAATTGTTCATCCAATGACACAAAAATACCTATTGGATGCACAAGATTGGTTAGAAACCCTAATTGGACAAAATTAAGTTTAGGGAGGACGAAAATGACCTAAATGTTCATCCAATGACACAAAAACACCTATTGGATGCACAAGTTTGGTTAGAAACCCTAATTGGACAAGATTAAGTTTAGCGAGGACGAAAATGACGTAAATGTTCATCCAATGACAAAAAACACGTATTGGATGCACAAGATTGGTTAAAAACCCTAATTGGACAAGAATTAGCCTAGGGAGGACGAAAATGACCTAATTGTTCATCCAATGACACAAAAACACCTATTGGATGCACAAGATTGGTTAAAAACCCTAATTGGACAAGATTAAGTGTAGGGATGACGAAAATGACCTAAATGTTCATCCAATGACACAAAACACCTATTGGATGCACAAGTTTGGTTAAAATCCCTAATTCGACAAGATTAAGTGTAGGGAGGACGAAAGTGACCTAAATATTCATCCAATGACACAAAAACACATATTGGATGCACAAGATTGGTTAAAAACCCTAATTGGACAAGAATTAGACTAGGGAGGATGAAAACGACCTAATTGTTCATCCAATGACACAAAAATACCTATTGGATGCACAAGATTGGTTAGAAACCCTAATTGGACAAAATTAAGTTTAGGAAGGACGAAAATGACCTAAATGTTCATCCAATGACACAAAAACACCTATTGGATGCACAAGATTGGTTGGAAACGTTAATTGGACAAGATTAAGTTTAGGGAGGACGAAACTGACCTAAATGTTCATTCAATGACACAAAACACCTATTGGATGCACAAGATTAGTTAAAAACCCTAATTGGACAAGAATTAGCCTAGGGAGGACGAAAATGACCTAATTGTTCATCCAATGACACAAAAACACCTATTGGATGCACAAGTTTGGTTAGAAACCCTAATTGGACAAGATTAAGTTTAGCGAGGACGAAAATGACGTAAATGTTCATCCAATGACAAAAAACACGTATTGGATGCACAAGATTGGTTAAAAACCCTAATTGGACAAGAATTAGCCTAGGGAGGACGAAAATGACCTAATTGTTTATCCAATGACACAAAAACACCTATTGGATGCACAAGATTGGTTAAAAACCCTAATTGGACAAGATTAAGTGTAGGGATGATGAAAATGACCTAAATGTTCATCCAATGACACAAAACACCTATTGGATGCACAAGTTTGGTTAAAATCCCTAATTCGACAAGATTAAGTGTAGGGAGGACGAAAGTGACCTAAATATTCATCCAATGACACAAAAACACATATTGGATGCACAAGATTGGTTAAAAACCCTAATTGGACAAGAATTAGACTAGGGAGGATGAAAACGACCTAATTGTTCATCCAATGACACAAAAATACCTATTGGATGCACAAGTTTGGTTAGAAACCCTAATTGGACAAGATTAAGTTTAGGGAGGACGAAAATGACGTAAATGTTCATCCAATGACAAAAAACACATATTGGATGCACAAGATTGGTTAAAAACCCTAATTGGACAAGAATTAGCCTAGGGAGGACGAAAATGACCTAATTGTTCATCCAATGACACAAAAACACCTATTGGATGCACAAGATTGGTTAAAAACCCTAATTGGACAAGATTAAGTGTAGGGATGACGAAAATGACCTAAATGTTCATCCAATGACACAAAACACCTATTGGATGCACAAGTTTGGTTAAAAACCATAATTCGACAAGATTAAGTGTAGGGAGGACGAAAGTGACCTAAATATTCATCCAATGACACAAAAACACATATTGGATGCACAAGATTGGTTAAAAACCCTAATTGGACAAGAATTAGACTAGGGAGGATGAAAACGACCTAATTGTTCATCCAATGACACAAAAATACCTATTGGATGTACAAGATTGGTTAGAAACCCTAATTGCACAAAATTAAGTTTAGGGAGGACGAAAATGACCTAAATGTTCATCCAATGACACAAAAACACCTATTGGATGCACAAGATTGGTTGGAAACGCTAATTGGACAAGATTAAGTTTAGGGAGGACGAAACTGACCTTAATGTTCATTCAATGATACAAAACACCTATTGGATGCACAAGATTAGTTAAAAACCCTAATTGGACAAGAATTAGCCTAGGGAGGACGAAAATGACCTAATTGTTCATCCAATGACACAAAAACACCTATTGGATGCACAAGTTTGGTTAGAAACCCTAATTGGACAAGATTAAGTTTAGGGAGGACGAAAATGACGTAAATGTTCATCCAATGACAAAAAACACCTATTGGATGCACAAGATTGGTTAAAAACCCTAATTGGACAAGAATTAGCCTAGGGAGGACGAAAATGACCTAATTGTTCATCCAATGACACAAAAACACCTATTGGATGCACAAGATTGGTTAGAAACCCTAATTGAACAAGATTAAGTTTAGGGAGGACGAAAATGACCTAAATGTTCATCCAATGACACAAAACACCTATTGGATGCACAAGATTGGTTAAAAACCCTAATTGGACAAGAATTAGCCTAGGGAGGACGAAAATGACCTAATTGTTCATCGAATGACACAAAAACCACTATTTGATGCACAAGATTGGTTAGAAACCCTAATTGGACAAGATTAAGTTTAGGGAGGACGAAAATGACCTAAATGTTCATCCAATGACACAAAACACCTATTGGATGCACAAGATTAGTTAAAAACCCTAATTGGACAAGATTAAGTTTTGGGAGGACGAAAATGACCTAAATGTTCATCCAATGACACAAAAACACCTATTGGATGCACAAGATTTGTTAAAAACCCTAATTGGACAAGATTAAGTGTAGGGAGGACGAAAGTGACCTAAATATTCATCCAATGACACAAAAACACGTATTGGATGCACAAGATTGGTTAAAAACCCTAATTGGACAAGAATTAGCCTAGGGAGGACGAAAATGACCTAATTGTTCATCCAATGACACAAAAACACCTTTTGGATGCACAAGATTGGTTAAAAACCCTAATTGGACAAGATTAAGTGTAGGGATGACGAAAATGACCTAAATGTTCATCCAATGACACAAAACACCTATTGGATGCACAAGTTTGGTTAAAAACCCTAATTCGACAAGATTAAGTGTAGGGAGGACGAAAGTGACCTAAATATTCATCCAATGACACAAAAACACATATTGGATGCACAAGATTGGTTAAAAACCCTAATTGGACAAGAATTAGACTAGGGAGGATGAAAACGACCTAATTGTTCATCCAATGACACAAAAATACCTATTGGATGCACAAGATTGGTTAGAAACCCTAATTGCACAAAATTAAGTTTAGGGAGGACGAAAATGACCTAAATGTTCATCCAATGACACAAAAACACCTATTGGATGCACAAGATTGGTTGGAAACGCTAATTGGACAAGATTAAGTTTAGGGAGGACGAAACTGACCTTAATGTTCATTCAATGACACAAAACACCTATTGGATGCACAAGATTAGTTAAAAACCCTAATTGGACAAGAATTAGCCTAGGGAGGACGAAAATGACCTAATTGTTCATCCAATGACACAAAAACACCTATTGGATGCACAAGTTTGGTTAGAAACCCTAATTGGACAAGATTAAGTTTAGGGAGGACGAAAATGACGTAAATGTTCATCCAATGACAAAAAACACGTATTGGATGCACAAGATTGGTTAAAAACCCTAATTGGACAAGAATTAGCCTAGGGAGGACGAAAATGACCTAATTGTTTATCCAATGACACAAAAACACCTATTGGATGCACAAGATTGGTTAAAAACCCTAATTGGACAAGATTAAGTGTAGGGATGACGAAAATGACCTAAATGTTCATCCAATGACACAAAACACCTATTGGATGCACAAGTTTGGTTAAAATCCCTAATTCGACAAGATTAAGTGTAGGGAGGACGAAAGTGACCTAAATATTCATCCAATGACACAAAAACACATATTGGATGCACAAGATTGGTTAAAAACCCTAATTGGACAAGAATTAGCCTAGGGAGGACGAAAATGACCTAATTGTTCATCCAATGACACAAAAACACCTATTGGATGCACAAGATTGGTTAGAAACCCTAATTGAACAAGAATTAGCCTAGGGAGGACGAAAATGACCTAATTGTTCATCCAATGACACAAAAACACCTATTGGATGCACAAGATTGGTTAGAAACCCTAATTGGACAAGATTAAGTTTAGGGAGGACGAAAATGACCTAAATGTTCATCCAATGACACAAAAACACCTATTGGATGCACAAGATTGGTTAAAAACCCTAATTGGACAAGATTAAGTGTAGGGAGGATGAAAATGACCTAAATGTTCATCCAATGACCCAAAACACCTATTGGATGCACAAGATTAGTTAAAAACCCTAATTGGACAAGATTAAGTGTAGGGAGGACGAAAATGACCTAAATGTTCATCCAATGACACAAAAACACCTATCGGATGCACAAGATTGGTTAGAAACCCTAATTGGACAGGATTAAGTTTAGGGAGGACGAAAATGACCTAAATGTTAATCCAATGACAGAAAACACCTATTGGATGCACAAGATTGGTTAAAAACCCTAATTGGACAGGAATTAGCCTAGGCAGGACGAAAATGACCTAATTGTCCATCCAATGACACAAAAACACCTATTGGATGCACAAGATTGGTTAAAAACCTTAATTGGACAAGAATGAGCCTAGGGAGGACGAAAATGACCTATATGTTCATCCAATGACACAAAAACACCTATTGGATGCACAAGATTGGTTAGAAACCTAGGGTGGACGAAAATGACCTAATTGGTCATCCAATGACACAAAAACACCAATTGGATGCACAAGATTGGTTAGAAACCCTAATTGGACAAAATTAAGTTTAGGGAGGACGAAAATGACCTAAATGTTCATCCAATGACACAAAAACACCTATCGAATGCACAAGATTGGTTAGAAACCCTAATTGGACAGGATTAAGTTTAGGGAGGACGAAAATGACCTAAATGTTAATCCAATGACAGAAAACACCTATTGGATGCACAAGATTGGTTAAACACCCTAATTGTACATGAATTAGCCTAGGGAGGACGAAAATGACCTAATTCTTCATCCAATGACACAAAAACACCTATTGGATGTACAAGATTGGTTAGAAACCCTAATTGGACAAGATTAAGTGTAGGGAGGATGAAAATGACCTAAATGTTCATCCAATGACCCAAAACACCTATTGGATGCACAAGATTAGTTAAAAACCCTAATTGGACAAGATTAAGTGTAGGGAGGATGAAAATGACCTAAATGTTCATCCAATGACCCAAAACACCTATTGGATGCACAAGATTAGTTAAAAACCCTAATTGGACAAGATTAAGTGTAGGGAGGACGAAAATGACCTAAATATTCTTCCAATGACACAAAAACAACTATTGGATGCACAAGATTGGTTAAAAACCCTAATTGGACAAGAATAAGCCTACGGAGAACGAAAATGACCTAATTGTTCATCAAATGACACAAAACACCTATTGGATGCACAAGATTGGTTAAAAACCCTAATTTGACAAGATTAAGTGTAGGGAGGACGAAAATGACCTAAATGTTCATCCAATGACACAAAAACACCTATTGGATGCACAAGATTGGTTAAAAACCCTAATTGGACAGGAATTAGCCTAGGCAGGACGAAAATGACCTAATTGTTCATCCAATGACACAAAACACCTATTGGATGCACAAGATTGGTTAAAAACCCTAATTGGATTAGATTAAGTGTATGGAGGACGAAAATGACCTAAATGTTCATCCAATGACACAAAACACCTATTGGATGCACAAGATTGGTTAAAAACCCTAATTGGACAGGAATTAGCCTAGGCAGGACGAAAATGACCTAATTGTCCATCCAATGACACAAAAACACCTATTGGATGCACAAGATTGGTTAGAAACCCTAATTGGACAAGATTAAGTTTAGGGAGGACGTAAATGACCTAAATGTTCATCCAATGACACAAAACACCTATTGGATGCACAAGATTGGTTAAAAACCCTAATTGGACAAGATTAAGTGAATGGAGGATGAAAATGACCTAAATATTCTTCCAATGACACAAAAACACCCCTTGGATGCACAAGATTGGTTAGAAACCCTAATTGGATAAGAATAAGCCTAGGGAGGATGAAAATCACCTAATATTTCATCCAATGACTCAAAACACCTATTGGATGTACAAGATTGGTTAAAAACCCTAATTGGACAAGATTAAGTGTAGGGAGGACGAAAATGACCTAAATGTTCATCCAATGACACAAAAACACCTATTGGATACACAATATTGGTTAAAAACCCTAATTGGACAGGAATTAGCCTAGGCAGGACGAAAATGACCTAATTGTTCATCTAATGACACAAAATACCTATTGGATGCACAAGATTGGTTAAAAACCCTAATTGGACAAGATTAAGTGTAGGGAGGACGAAAATGACCTAAATGTTCATCCAATGACACAAAACACCTATTGGATGCACAAGATTGGTTAAAAACCCTAATTGGACAGGAATTAGCCTAGGGAGGACGAAAAGGACCTAAATGTTCATCCAATGACACAAAACAACTATTGGATGCACAAGATTGGTTAAAAACTCTAATTGGACAAGATTAAGTTTAGGCAGAACGACAATGACCTAAATGTTCATCCAATGACACAAAAACACCTATTGGATGCACAAGATTGGTTAAAAACCCTAATTGGACAAGATTAAGTGTAGGGAGGACGAAAATGACCTAAATGTTCATCCAATGACACAAAACACCTATTGGATGCACAAGTTTGGTTAAAAACCCTAATTCGACAAGATTAAGTGTAGGGAGGACGAAAGTGACCTAAATATTCATCCAATTACACAAAAACACATATTGGATGCACAAGATTGGTTAAAAACCCTAATTGGACAAGAATTAGCCTAGGGAGGATGAAAACGACCTAATTGTTCATCCAATGACACAAAAATACCTATTGGATGCACAAGATTGGTTAAAAACCCTAATTGGACAAGAATAATCCTAGGGAGGACGAAAATGACCTAATTGTTCTTCCAATGACACAAAAACACCTACTGGATGCACAAGATCGGTTAAAAACCCTAATTGGACAAGATTAAGTGTAGGGATGACGAAAATGACCTAAATGTTCATCCAATGACACAAAACACCTATTGGATGCACAAGTTTGGTTAAAAACCCTAATTCGACAAGATTAAGTGTAGGGAGGACGAAAGTGACCTAAATATTCATCCAATGACCCAAAAACACATATTGGATGCACAAGATTGGTTAAAAACCCTAATTGGACAAGAATTAGACTAGGGAGGATGAAAACGACCTAATTGTTCATCCAATGACACAAAAATACCTATTGGATGCACAAGATTGGTTAGAAACCCTAATTGGACAAAATTAAATTTAGGGAGGACGAAAATGACCTAAATGTTCATCCAATGACACAAAAACACCTATTGGATGCACAAGTTTGGTTAGAAACCCTAATTGGACAAGATTAAGTTTAGCGAGGACGAAAATGACGTAAATGTTCATCCAATGACAAAAAACACGTATTGGATGCACAAGATTGGTTAAAAACCCTAATTGGACAAGAATTAGCCTAGGGAGGACGAAAATGACCTAATTGTTCATCCAATGACACAAAAACACCTATTGGATGCACAAGATTGGTTAAAAACCCTAATTGGACAAGATTAAGTGTAAGGATGACGAAAATGACCTAAATGTTCATCCAATGACACAAAACACCTATTGGATGCACAAGTTTGGTTAAAATCCCTAATTCGACAAGATTAAGTGTAGGGAGGACGAAAGTGACCTAAATATTCATCCAATGACACAAAAACACATATTGGATGCACAAGATTGGTTAAAAACCCTAATTGGACAAGAATTAGACTAGGGAGGATGAAAACGACCTAATTGTTCATCCAATGACACAAAAATACCTATTGGATGCACAAGATTGGTTAGAAACCCTAATTGGACAAAATTAAGTTTAGGGAGGACGAAAATGACCTAAATGTTCATCCAATGACACAAAAACACCTATTGGATGCACAAGATTGGTTGGAAACGTTAATTGGACAAGATTAAGTTTTGGGAGGACGAAACTGACCTAAATGTTCATTCAATGACACAAAACACCTATTGGATGCACAAGTTTGGTTAAAAACCCTAATTGGACAAGAATTAGCCTAGGGAGGACGAAAATGACCTAATTGTTCATCCAATGACACAAAAACACCTTTTGGATGCACAAGATTGGTTAAAAACCCTAATTGGACAAGATTAAGTGTAGGGATGACGAAAATGACCTAAATGTTCATCCAATGACACAAAACACCTATTGGATGCACAAGTTTGGTTAAAAACCCTAATTCGACAAGATTAAGTGTAGGGAGGACGAAAGTGACCTAAATATTCATCCAATGACACAAAAACACATATTGGATGCACAAGATTGGTTAAAAACCCTAATTGGACAAGAATTAGACTAGGGAGGATGAAAACGACCTAATTGTTCATCCAATGACACAAAAATACCTATTGGATGCACAAGATTGGTTAGAAACCCTAATTGCACAAAATTAAGTTTAGGGAGGACGAAAATGACCTAAATGTTCATCCAATGACACAAAAACACCTATTGGATGCACAAGATTGGTTGGAAACGCTAATTGGACAAGATTAAGTTTAGGGAGGACGAAACTGACCTTAATGTTCATTCAATGACACAAAACACCTATTGGATGCACAAGATTAGTTAAAAACCCTAATTGGACAAGAATTAGCCTAGGGAGGACGAAAATGACCTAATTGTTCATCCAATGACACAAAAACACCTATTGGATGCACAAGTTTGGTTAGAAACCCTAATTGGACAAGATTAAGTTTAGCGAGGACGAAAATGACGTAAATGTTCATCCAATGACAAAAAACACGTATTGGATGCACAAGATTGGTTAAAAACCCTAATTGGACAAGAATTAGCCTAGGGAGGACGAAAATGACCTAATTGTTCATCCAATGACACAAAAACACCTATTGGATGCACAAGATTGGTTAAAAACCCTAATTGGACAAGATTAAGTGTAGGGATGACGAAAATGACCTAAATGTTCATCCAATGACACAAAACACCTATTGGATGCACAAGTTTGGTTAAATACCCTAATTCGACAAGATTAAGTGTAGGGAGGACGAAAGTGACCTAAATATTCATCCAATGACACAAAAACACATATTGGATGCACAAGATTGGTTAAAAACCCTAATTGGACAAGAATTAGACTAGGGAGGATGAAAACGACCTAATTGTTCATCCAATGACACAAAAATACCTATTGGATGCACAAGATTGGTTAGAAACCCTAATTGGACAAAATTAAGTTTAGGGAGGACGAAAATGACCTAATTGTTCATCCAATGACACAAAAACACCTATTGGATGCACAAGTTTGGTTAGAAACCTTAATTGGACAAGATTAAGTTTAGCGAGGACGAAAATGACGTAAATGTTCATCCAATGACAAAAAACACGTATTGGATGCACAAGATTGGTTAAAAACCCTAATTGGACAAGAATTAGCCTAGGGAGGACGAAAATGACCTAATTGTTCATCCAATGACACAAAAACACCTATTGGATGCACAAGATTGGTTAAAAACCCTAATTGGACAAGATTAAGTGTAGGGATGACGAAAATGACCTAAATGTTCATCCAATGACACAAAACACCTATTGGATGCACAAGTTTGGTTAAAATCACTAATTCGACAAGATTAAGTGTAGGGAGGACGAAAGTGACCTAAATATTCATCCAATGACACAAAAACACATATTGGATGCACAAGATTGGTTAAAAACCCTAATTGGACAAGAATTAGACTAGGGAGGATGAAAACGACCTAATTGTTCATCCAATGACACAAAAATACCTATTGGATGCACAAGATTGGTTAGAAACCCTAATTGGACAAAATTAAGTTTAGGGAGGACGAAAATGACCTAAATGTTCATCCAATGACACAAAAACACCTATTGGATGCACAAGATTGGTTGGAAACGTTAATTGGACAAGATTAAGTTTAGGGAGGACGAAACTGACCTAAATGTTCATTCAATGACACAAAACACCTATTGGATGCACAAGATTAGTTAAAAACCCTAATTGGACAAGAATTAGCCTAAGGAGGACGAAAATGATCTAATTGTTCATCCAATGACACAAAAACACCTATTGGATGCACAAGTTTGGTTAGAAACCCTAATTGGACAAGATTAAGTTTAGCGAGGACGAAAATGACGTAAATGTTCATCCAATGACAAAAAACACGTATTGGATGCACAAGATTGGTTAAAAACCCTAATTGGACAAGAATTAGCCTAGGGAGGACGAAAATGACCTAATTGTTTATCCAATGACACAAAAACACCTATTGGATGCACAAGATTGGTTAAAAACCCTAATTGGACAAGATTAAGTGTAGGGATGACGAAAATGACCTAAATGTTCATCCAATGACACAAAACACCTATTGGATGCACAAGTTTGGTTAAAATCCCTAATTCGACAAGATTAAGTGTAGGGAGGACGAAAGTGACCTAAATATTCATCCAATGACACAAAAACACATATTGGATGCACAAGATTGGTTAAAAACCCTAATTGGACAAGAATTAGACTAGGGAGGATGAAAACGACCAAATTGTTCATCCAATGACACAAAAATACCTATTGGATGCACAAGATTGGTTAGAAACCCTAATTGGACAAAATTAAGTTTAGGGAGGACGAAAATGACCTAAATGTTCATCCAATGACACTAAAACACCTATTGGATGCACAGGATTGGTTGAAAACGCTAATTGGACAAGATTAAGTTTAGGGAGGACGAAACTGACCTAAATGTTCATTCAATGACACAAAAACACCTATTGGATGCACAAGATTTGTTAAAAACCCTAATTGGACAAGATTAAGTGTAGGGATGACGAAAATGACCTAAATGTTCATCCAATGACACAAAACACCTATTTGATGCACAAGTTTGGTTAAAAACCCTAATTCGACAAGATTAAGTGTAGGGAGGACGAAAGTGACCTAAATATTCATCCAATGACACAGAAACACTTATTGGATGCACAAGATTGGTTAAAAACCCAAATTGGACAAGAATAAGCCTAGGGAGGACAAAAATGACCTAATTGTTCATCCAATGACATAAAACACCTATTGGAATTACAAGATTGGTTAAAAACCCTAATTGGATAAGATTAAGTGTAGGGAGGACGAAAATGACCTAAATATTCATCCAATGACACAAAAACACCTATTGGATGCACAAGATTGGTTAAAAACCCTAATTGGACAAGAATTAACCTAGGGAGGACGAAAATGACCTAATTTTTCATCCAATGACACAAAAACACCTATTGGATGCACAAGATTGGTTAGAAACCCTAATTTCACCAAATTAAGTTTAGGGAGGACGAAAATGACCTAAATGTTCATCCAATGACACAAAAACACCTATTGGATGCACAAGATTGGTTAGAAACCCTAATTGGACGAGATTAAGTTTAGGGAGGACGAAAAAGACCTAAATGTTCATCCAATGACACAAAACACCTATTGGATGCACAAGATTGGTTAAAAACCCTAATTGGACAAGATTAAGTGAAGGGAGGACGAAAATGACCTAAATATTCTTCCAATAACACAAAAACACCCATTGGATGCACAAGATTGGTTAGAAACCCTAATTGGATAAGAATAAGCCTAGGGAGGACGAAAATGACCTAATTGTTCATCCAATGATTCAAAACACCTATTGGATGCACAAGATTGGTTAAAAACCTTAATTGGACAAGAATGAGCCTAGGGAGGACGAAAATGACCTATATGTTCATCCAATGACACAAAAACACCTATTGGATGCACAAGATTGGTTAGAAACCTAGGGTGGACGAAAATGACCTAATTGGTCATCCAATGACACAAAAACACCAATTGGATGCACAAGATTGGTTAGAAACCCTAATTGGACAAAATTAAGTTTAGGGAGGACGAAAATGACCTAAATGTTCATCCAATGACACAAAAACACCTATCGAATGCACAAGATTGGTTAGAAACCCTAATTGGACAGGATTAAGTTTAGGGAGGACGAAAATGACCTAAATGTTAATCCAATGACAGAAAACACCTATTGGATGCACAAGATTGGTTAAACACCCTAATTGTACATGAATTAGCCTAGGGAGGACGAAAATGACCTAATTCTTCATCCAATGACACAAAAACACCTATTGGATGTACAAGATTGGTTAGAAACCCTAATTGGACAAGATTAAGTGTAGGGAGGATGAAAATGACCTAAATGTTCATCCAATGACCCAAAACACCTATTGGATGCACAAGATTAGTTAAAAACCCTAATTGGACAAGATTAAGTGTAGGGAGGATGAAAATGACCTAAATGTTCATCCAATGACCCAAAACACCTATTGGATGCACAAGATTAGTTAAAAACCCTAATTGGACAAGATTAAGTGTAGGGAGGACGAAAATGACCTAAATGTTCATCCAATGACACAAAAACACCTATCGGATGCACAAGATTGGTTAGAAACCCTAATTGGACAGGATTAAGTTTAGGGAGGACGAAAATGACCTAAATGTTAATCCAATGACAGAAAACACCTATTGGATGCACAAGATTGGTTAAAAACCCTAATTGGACAGGAATTAGCCTAGGCAGGACGAAAATGACCTAATTGTCCATCCAATGACACAAAAACACCTATTGGATGCACAAGATTGGTTAAAAACCTTAATTGGACAAGAATGAGCCTAGGGAGGACGAAAATGACCTATATGTTCATCCAATGACACAAAAACACCTATTGGATGCACAAGATTGGTTAGAAACCTAGGGTGGACGAAAACTACCTAATTGGTCATCCAATGACACAAAAACACCAATTGGATGCACAAGATTGGTTAGAAACCCTAATTGGACAAGATTAAGTTTAGGGAGGACGTAAATGACCTAAATGTTCATCCAATGACACAAAACACCTATTGGATGCACAAGATTGGTTAAAAACCCTAATTGGACAAGATTAAGTGAATGGAGGACGAAAATGACCTAAATATTCTTCCAATGACACAAAAACACCCCTTGGATGCACAAGATTGGTTAGAAACCCTAATTGGATAAGAATAAGCCTAGGGAGGATGAAAATCACCTAATTGTTCATCCAATGACTCAAAACACCTATTGGATGTACAAGATTGGTTAAAAGCCCTAATTGGACAAGATTAAGTGTAGGGAGGACGAAAATGACCTAAATGTTCATCCAATGACACAAAAACACCTATTGGATACACAAGATTGGTTAAAAACCCTAATTGGACAGGAATTAGCCTAGGCAGGACGAAAATGACCTAATTGTTCATCTAATGACACAAAATACCTATTGGATGTACAAGATTGGTTAAAAACCCTAATTGGACAAGATTAAGTGTAGGGAGGACGAAAATGACCTAAATGTTCATCCAATGACACAAAACACCTATTGGATGCACAAAATTGGTTAAAAACCCTAATTGGACAGGAATTAGCCTAGGCAGGACGAAAATGACCTAATTGTCCATCTAATGACACAAAAACACCTATTGGATGCACAAAATTTGTTAGAAACCCTAATCGGACAAGATTAAGTTTAGGGAGGACGAAAATGACCTAAATGTTCATCCAATGACACAAAACACCTATTGGATGCATAAGATTGGTTAAAAACCCTAATTGGACAAGATTAAGTGTAGGGAGGACGAAAATGACCTAAATGTTCATCCAATGACACAAAACACCTATTGGATGCACAAGATTTGTTAAAAACCCTAATTGGACAAGATTAAGTGTAGGGAGGACGAAAGTGACCTAAATATTCATCCAATGACACAAAAACACGTATTGGATGCACAAGATTGGTTAAAAACCCTAATTGGACAAGAATTAGCCTAGGGAGGACGAAAATGACCTAATTGTTCATCCAATGACACAAAAACACCTTTTGGATGCACAAGATTGGTTAAAAACCCTAATTGGACAAGATTAAGTGTAGGGATGACGAAAATGACCTAAATGTTCATCCAATGACACAAAACACCTATTGGATGCACAAGTTTGGTTAAAAACCCTAATTCGACAAGATTAAGTGTAGGGAGGACGAAAGTGACCTAAATATTCATCCAATGACACAAAAACACATATTGGATGCACAAGATTGGTTAAAAACCCTAATTGGACAAGAATTAGACTAGGGAGGATGAAAACGACCTAATTGTTCATCCAATGACACAAAAATACCTATTGGATGCACAAGATTGGTTAGAAACCCTAATTGCACAAAATTAAGTTTAGGGAGGACGAAAATGACCTAAATGTTCATCCAATGACACAAAAACACCTATTGGATGCACAAGATTGGTTAAAAACCTTAATTGGACAAGAAATAGCCTAGGGAGGACGAAAATGACCTAATTGTTCATCCAATGACACAAAAACAACTATTTGATGCACAAGATTGGTTAGAAACCCTAATTGGACAAGATTAAGTGTAGGGAGGACGAAAATGACCTAAATGTTCATCCAATGACACAAAACACCTATTGGATGCACAAGATTGGTTAAAAACCCTAATTGGACAAGAAATAGCCTAGGGAGGACGAAAATGACCTAATTGTTCATCCAATGACACAAAAACAACTATTTGATGCACAAGATTGGTTAGAAACCCTAATTGGACAAGATTAAGTGTAGGGAGGACGAAAATGACCTAAATGTTCATCCAATGACACAAAACACCTATTGGATGCACAAGATTGGTTAAACACCCTAATTGGACAAGAATTAGCCTAGGGAGGACGAAAATGACCTAATTGTTCATCCAATGACACAAAAACACCTATCGGATGCACAAGATTGGTTAGAAATCCTAATTGAACAAGATTAAGTGTAGGGAGGACGAAAATAACCTAAATGTTCATCCAATAACACAAAACACCTATTGGATGCACAAGATTGGTTAAAAACCCTAATTGGACAAGATTAAGTTTAGGGAGGACGAAAATGACCTAAATGTTCATCCAATGACACAAAACACCTATTGGATGCACAAGATTGCTTAAAAACCCTAATTGGACAAGATTAGGTTTAGGGAGGACGAAAATGACCTAAATGTTCATCCAATGACACAAAACACCTATTGGATGCACAAGATTGGTTAAAAACCCTAATTGGACAAGAATTAGCCTAGGGAGGACGAAAATGACCTAATTGTTCATCGAATGACACAAAAACCACTATTTGATGCACAAGATTGGTTAGAAACCCTAATTGGACAAGATTAAGTTTAGGGAGGACGAAAATGACCTAAATGTTCATCCAATGACACAAAACACCTATTGGATGCACAAGATTAGTTAAAAACCCTAATTGGACAAGATTAAGTTTTGGGAGGACGAAAATGACCTAAATGTTCATCCAATGACACAAAAACACCTATTGGACAAGAATTAACCTAGGGAGGACGAAAATGACTTAATTTTTCATCCAATGACACAAAAACACCTATTGGATGCACAAGATTGGTTAGAAACCCTAATTTCACCAAATTAAGTTTAGGGAGGACGAAAATGACCTAAATGTTCATCCAATGACACAAAAACACCTATTGGATGCACAAGATTGGTTAGAAACCCTAATTGGACGAGATTAAGTTTAGGGAGGACGAAAATGACGTAAATGTTCATCCAATGACACAAAACACCTATTGGATGCACAAGATTGGTTAAAAACCCTAATTGGACAAGAATTAGCTTAGGGAGGACGAAAATGACCTAATTGTTCATCCAATGACACAAAAACACCTATTGGATGCACAAGATTGGTTAAAAACCCTAATTGGACAAGATTAAGTGTAGGGATGACGAAAATGACCTAAATGTTCATCCAATGACACAAAACACCTATTGGATGCACAAGTTTGGTTAAAAACCCTAATTGGACAAGAATTAGCCTAGGGAGGATGAAAACGACCTAATTGTTCATCCAATGACACAAAAACACCTATTGGATGCACAAGATTGGTTAAAAACCCTAATTGGACAAGATTAAGTGTAGGGAGGATGAAAGTGACCTAAATATTCATCCAATGACACAAAAACACATATTGGATGCACAAGATTGGTTAAGAACCCTAATTGGACAAGAATTAGCCTAGGGAGGATGAAAACGACCTAATTGTTCATCCAATGACACAAAAACACCTATTGGATGCACAAGATTGGTTAGAAAGCCTAATTGCACAAAATTAAGTTTAGGGAGGACGAAAATGACCTAAATGTTCATCCAATGACACAAAACACCTATTGGATGCACAAGATTGGTTAAAAACCCTAATTGGACAAGAATTAGCCTAGGGAGGACGAAAATGACCTAATTATTCATCCAATGACACAAAAAAACCTATTGGATGCACATGATTGGTTAGAAACCCTAATTGGACAAGATTAAGTTTAGGGAGGACGAAATTGACCTAAATGTTCATCCAATGACACAAATCACCTATTGGATGCAAAAGATTGGTTAAAAACCCTAATTGGACAAGATTAAGTGTAAGGAGGACGAAAATGACATAAATATTCATCCAATGACACAAAAACACCTATTGGATGCACAAGATTGGTTAAAAACCCTAATTGGACAAGATTAAGTTTAGGGAGGACGAAAATGACCTAAATGTTCATCCAATGACACAAAAACACCTATTGGATGCACAAGATTGGTTAAAAACCCTAATTGGACAAGAATTAGCCTAGGGAGGACGAAAATGACCTAATTGTTCATCCAATGACACAAAAACACCTATTGGATGCACAAGTTTGGTTAGAAACCCTAATTGGACAAGATTAAGTTTAGCGAGGACGAAAATGACGTAAATGTTCATCCAATGACAAAAAACACGTATTGGATGCACAAGATTGGTTAAAAACCCTAATTGGACAAGAATTAGCCTAGGGAGGACGAAAATGACCTAATTGTTTATCCAATGACACAAAAACACCTATTGGATGCACAAGATTGGTTAAAAACCCTAATTGGACAAGATTAAGTGTAGGGATGACGAAAATGACCTAAATGTTCATCCAATGACACAAAACACCTATTGGATGCACAAGTTTGGTTAAAATCCCTAATTCGACAAGATTAAGTGTAGGGAGGACGAAAGTGACCTAAATATTCATCCAATGACACAAAAACACATATTGGATGCACAAGATTGGTTAAAAACCCTAATTGGACAAGAATTAGACTAGGGAGGATGAAAACGACCTAATTGTTCATCCAATGACACAAAAATACCTATTGAATGCACAAGATTGGTTAGAAACCCTAATTGGACAAAATTAAGTTTAGGGAGGACGAAAATGACCTAAATGTTCATCCAATGACACAAAAACACCTATTGGATGCACAAGATTGGTTGGAAACGTTAATTGGACAAGATTAAGTTTAGGGAGGACGAAACTGACCTAAATGTTCATTCAATGACACAAAACACCTATTGGATGCACAAGATTAGTTAAAAACCCTAATTGGACAAGAATTAGCCTAGGGAGGACGAAAATGATCTAATTGTTCATCCAATGACACAAAAACACCTATTGGATGCACAAGTTTGGTTAGAAACCCTAATTGGACAAGATTAAGTTTAGCGAGGACGAAAATGACGTAAATGTTCATCCAATGACAAAAAACACGTATTGGATGCACAAGATTGGTTAAAAACCCTAATTGGACAAGAATTAGCCTAGGGAGGACGAAAATGACCTAATTGTTCATCCAATGACACAAAAACACCTATTGGATGCACAAGATTGGTTAGAAACCCTAATTGAACAAGATTAAGTGTAGGGAGGACGAAAATGACCTAAATGTTCATCCAATGACACAAAACACCTATTGGATGCACAAGATTGGTTAAAAACCCTAATTGGACAAGAATAAGCCTAGGGAGGACGAAAATGACCTAATTGTTCTTCCAATGACACAAAAACACCTACTGGATGCACAAGATCGGTTAAAAACCCTAATTGGACAAGATTAAGTGTAGGGATGACGAAAATGACCTAAATGTTCATCCAATGACACAAAACACCTATTGGATGCACAAGTTTGGTTAAAAACCCTAATTCGACAAGATTAAGTGTAGGGAGGACGAAAGTGACCTAAATATTCATCCAATGACCCAAAAACACATATTGGATGCACAAGATTGGTTAAAAACCCTAATTGGACAAGAATTAGACTAGGGAGGATGAAAACGACCTAATTGTTCATCCAATGACACAAAAATACCTATTGGATGCACAAGATTGGTTAGAAACCCTAATTGGACAAAATTAAGTTTAGGGAGGACGAAAATGACCTAATTGTTCATCCAATGACACAAAAACACCTATTGGATGCACAAGTTTGGTTAGAAACCTTAATTGGACAAGATTAAGTTTAGCGAGGACGAAAATGACGTAAATGTTCATCCAATGACAAAAAACACGTATTGGATGCACAAGATTGGTTAAAAACCCTAATTGGACAAGAATTAGCCTAGGGAGGACGAAAATGACCTAATTGTTCATCCAATGACACAAAAACACCTATTGGATGCACAAGATTGGTTAAAAACCCTAATTGGACAAGATTAAGTGTAGGGATGACGAAAATGACCTAAATGTTCATCCAATGACACAAAACACCTATTGGATGCACAAGTTTGGTTAAAATCACTAATTCGACAAGATTAAGTGTAGGGAGGACGAAAGTGACCTAAATATTCATCCAATGACACAAAAACACATATTGGATGCACAAGATTGGTTAAAAACCCTAATTGGACAAGAATTAGACTAGGGAGGATGAAAACGACCTAATTGTTCATCCAATGACACAAAAATACCTATTGGATGCACAAGATTGGTTAGAAACCCTAATTGGACAAAATTAAGTTTAGGGAGGACGAAAATGACCTAAATGTTCATCCAATGACACAAAAACACCTATTGGATGCACAAGATTGGTTGGAAACGTTAATTGGACAAGATTAAGTTTAGGGAGGACGAAACTGACCTAAATGTTCATTCAATGACACAAAACACCTATTGGATGCACAAGATTAGTTAAAAACCCTAATTGGACAAGAATTAGCCTAGGGAGGACGAAAATGACCTAATTGTTCATCCAATGACACAAAAACACCTATTGGATGCACAAGTTTGGTTAGAAACCCTAATTGGACAAGATTAAGTTTAGGGAGGACGAAAATGACGTAAATGTTCATCCAATGACAAAAAACACGTATTGGATGCACAAGATTGGTTAAAAACCCTAATTGGACAAGAATTAGCCTAGGGAGGACGAAAATGACCTAATTGTTTATCCAATGACACAAAAACACCTATTGGATGCACAAGATTGGTTAAAAACCCTAATTGGACAAGATTAAGTGTAGGGATGACGAAAATGACCTAAATGTTTATCCAATGACACAAAACACCTATTGGATGCACAAGTTTGGTTAAAATCCCTAATTCGACAAGATTAAGTGTAGGGAGGACGAAAGTGACCTAAATATTCATCCAATGACACAAAAACACATATTGGATGCACAAGATTGGTTAAAAACCCTAATTGGACAAGAATTAGACTAGGGAGGATGAAAACGACCTAATTGTTCATCCAATGACACAAAAATACCTATTGGATGCACAAGATTGGTTAGAAACCCTAATTGGACAAAATTAAGTTTAGGGAGGACGAAAATGACCTAAATGTTCATCCAATGACACAAAAACACCTATTGGATGCACAAGATTGGTTGGAAACGTTAATTGGACAACATTAAGTTTAGGGAGGACGAAACTGACCTAAATGTTCATTCAATGACACAAAACACCTATTGGATGCACAAGATTAGTTAAAAACCCTAATTGGACAAGAATTAGCCTAGGGAGGACGAAAATGACCTAATTGTTCATCCAATGAAACAAAAACACCTATTGGATGCACAAGTTTGGTTAGAAACCCTAATTGGACAAGATTAAGTTTAGGGAGGACGAAAATGACGTAAATGTTCATCCAATGACAAAAAACACATATTGGATGCACAAGATTGGTTAAAAACCCTAATTGGACAAGAATTAGCCTAGGGAGGACGAAAATGACCTAATTGTTCATCCAATGACACAAAAACACCTATTGGATGCACAAGATTGGTTAAAAACCCTAATTGGACAAGATTAAGTGTAGGGATGACGAAAATGACCTAAATGTTCATCCAATGACACAAAACACCTATTGGATGCACAAGTTTGGTTAAAAACCATAATTCGACAAGATTAAGTGTAGGGAGGACGAAAGTGACCTAAATATTCATCCAATGACACAAAAACACATATTGGATGCACAAGATTGGTTAAAAACCCTAATTGGACAAGAATTAGACTAGGGAGGATGAAAACGACCTAATTGTTCATCCAATGACACAAAAATACCTATTGGATGTACAAGATTGGTTAGAAACCCTAATTGCACAAAATTAAGTTTAGGGAGGACGAAAATGACCTAAATGTTCATCCAATGACACAAAAACACCTATTGGATGCACAAGATTGGTTGGAAACGCTAATTGGACAAGATTAAGTTTAGGGAGGACGAAACTGACCTTAATGTTCATTCAATGACACAAAACACCTATTGGATGCACAAGATTAACTAAAAACCCTAATTGGACAAGAATTAGCCTAGGGAGGACGAAAATGACCTAATTGTTCATCCAATGACACAAAAACACCTATTGGATGCACAAGATTGGTTAGAAACCTAGAGTGGACGAAAATGACCTAATTGGTCATCCAATGACATAAAAACACCAATTCGATGCACAAGATTGGTTAGAAACCCTAATTGGACAAAATTAAGTTTAGGGAGGACGAAAATGACCTAAATGTTCATCCAATGACACAAAAACACCTATCGGATGCACAAGATTGGTTAGAAACCCTAATTGGACAGGATTAAGTTTAGGGAGGACGAAAATGACCTAAATGTTAATCCAATGACAGAAAACACCTATTGGATGCACAAGATTGGTTAAACACCCTAATTGGACATGAATTAGCCTAGGGAGGACGAAAATGACCTAATTCTTCATCCAATGACACAAAAACACCTATTGGATGTACAAGATTGGTTAGAAACCCTAATTGGACAAGATTAAGTGTAGGGAGGATGAAAATGACCTAAATGTTCATCCAATGACCCAAAACACCTATTGGATGCACAAGATTAGTTAAAAACCCTAATTGGACAAGATTAAGTGTAGGGAGGATGAAAATGACCTAAATGTTCATCCAATGACACAAAAACACCTATCGGATGCACAAGATTGGTTAGAAACCCTAATTGGACAGGATTAAGTTTAGGGAGGACGAAAATGACCTAAATGTTAATCCAATGACAGAAAACACCTATTGGATGCACAAGATTGGTTAAACACCCTAATTGGACATGAATTAGCCTAGGGAGGACGAAAATGACCTAATTCTTCATCCAATGACACAAAAACACCTATTGGATGTACAAGATTGGTTACAAACCCTAATTGGACAAGATTAAGTGTAGGGAGGATGAAAATGACCTAAATGTTCATCCAATGACCCAAAACACCTATTGGATGCACAAGATTAGTTAAAAACCCTAATTGGACAAGATTAAGTGTAGGGAGGACGAAAATGACCTAAATGTTCATCCAATGACACAAAAACACCTATCGGATGCACAAGATTGGTTAGAAACCCTAATTGGACAGGATTAAGTTTAGGGAGGACGAAAATGACCTAAATGTTAATCCAATGACAGAAAACACCTATTGGATGCACAAGATTGGTTAAACACCCTAATTGTACATGAATTAGCCTAGGGAGGACGAAAATGACCTAATTCTTCATCCAATGACACAAAAACACCTATTGGATGTACAAGATTGGTTAGAAACCCTAATTGGACAAGATTAAGTGTAGGGAGGATGAAAATGACCTAAATGTTCATCCAATGACCCAAAACACCTATTGGATGCACAAGATTAGTTAAAAACCCTAATTGGACAAGATTAAGTGTAGGGAGGATGAAAATGACCTAAATGTTCATCCAATGACCCAAAACACCTATTGGATGCACAAGATTAGTTAAAAACCCTAATTGGACAAGATTAAGTGTAGGGAGGACGAAAATGACCTAAATATTCTTCCAATGACACAAAAACAACTATTGGATGCACAAGATTGGTTAAAAACCCTAATTGGACAAGAATAAGCCTACGGAGAACGAAAATGACCTAATTGTTCATCAAATGACACAAAACACCTATTGGATGCACAAGATTGGTTAAAAACCCTAATTTGACAAGATTAAGTGTAGGGAGGACGAAAATGACCTAAATGTTCATCCAATGACACAAAAACACCTATTGGATGCACAAGATTGGTTAAAAACCCTAATTGGACAGGAATTAGCCTAGGCAGGACGAAAATGACCTAATTGTTCATCCAATGACACAAAACACCTATTGGATGCACAAGATTGGTTAAAAACCCTAATTGGACAAGATTAAGTGTAGGGAGGACGAAAATGACCTAAATGTTCATCCAATGACACAAAACACCTATTGGATGCACAAGATTAGTTAAAAACCCTAATTGGACAAGAATTAGCCTAGGGAGGACGAAAATGACCTAATTGTTCATCCAATGACACAAAAACACCTATTGGATGCACAAGTTTGGTTAGAAACCCTAATTGGACAAGATTAAGTTTAGGGAGGACGAAAATGACGTAAATGTTCATCCAATGACAAAAAACACATATTGGATGCACAAGATTGGTTAAAAACCCTAATTGGACAAGAATTAGCCTAGGGAGGACGAAAATGACCTAATTGTTCATCCAATGACACAAAAACACCTATTGGATGCACAAGATTGGTTAAAAACCCTAATTGGACAAGATTAAGTGTAGGGATGACGAAAATGACCTAAATGTTCATCCAATGACACAAAACACCTGTTGGATGCACAAGTTTGGTTAAAAACCATAATTCGACAAGATTAAGTGTAGGGAGGACGAAAGTGACCTAAATATTCATCCAATGACACAAAAACACATATTGGATGCACAAGATTGGTTAAAAACCCTAATTGGACAAGAATTAACCTAGGGAGGACGAAAATGACCTAATTGTTCATCCAATGACACAAAAACACCTATTGGATGCACAAGATTGGTTAGAAACCCTAATTGGACAAAATTAAGTTTAGGGAGGACGAAAATGACCTAAATGTTCATCCAATGACACAAAAACACCTATTGCATGCACAAGATTGGTTGGAAACGCTAATTGGACAAGATTAAGTTTAGGGAGGACGAAACTGACCTAAATGTTCATTCAATGACACAAAACACCTATTGGATGCACAAGATTGGTTAAAAACCCTAATTGGACAAGAATTAGCCTAGGGAGGACGAAAATGACCTAATTGTTCATCCAATGACACAAAAACACCTATTGGATGCACAAGATTGGTTAGAAACCCTAATTGCACAAAATTAAGTTTAGGCAGGACGAAAATGACCTAAATGTTCATCCAATGACACAAAACACCTATTGGATGCACAAGATTGGTTAAAAACCCTAATTGGACAAGAAATAGCCTAGGGAGGACGGAAATGACCTAATTGTTCATCCAATGACACAAAAACAACTATTTGATGCACAAGATTGGTTAGAAACCCTAATTGGACAAGATTAAGTGTAGGGAGGACGAAAATGACCTAAATGTTCATCCAATGACACAAAACACCTATTGGATGCACAAGATTGGTTAAAAACCCTAATTGGACAAGAATTAGCCTAGGGAGGACGAAAATGACCTAATTGTTCATCGAATGACACAAAAACCACTATGTGATGCACAAGATTGGTTAGAAACCCTAATTGGACAAGATTAAGTTTAGGGAGGACGAAAATGACCTAAATGTTCATCCAATGACACAAAACACCTATTGGATGCACAAGATTAGTTAAAAACCCTAATTGGACAAGATTAAGTTTTGGGAGGACGAAAATGACCTAAATGTTCATCCAATGACACAAAAACACCTATTGGACAAGAATTAACCTAGGGAGGACGAAAATGACCTAATTTTTCATCCAATGACACAAAAACACCTATTGGATGCACAAGATTGGTTAGAAACCCTAATTTCACCAAATTAAGTTTAGGGAGGACGAAAATGACCTAAATGTTCATCCAATGACACAAAAACACCTATTGGATGCACAAGATTGGTTAGAAACCCTAATTGGACGAGATTAAGTTTAGGGAGGACGAAAAAGACCTAAATGTTCATCCAATGACACAAAACACCTATTGGATGCACAAGATTGGTTAAAAACCCTAATTGGACAAGATTAAGTGAAGGGAGGACGAAAATGACCTAAATATTCTTCCAATAACACAAAAACACCCATTGGATGCACAAGATTGGTTAGAAACCCTAATTGGATAAGAATAAGCCTAGGGAGGACGAAAATGACCTAATTGTTCATCCAATGATTCAAAACACCTATTGGATGCACAAGATTGGTTAAAAACCTTAATTGGACAAGAATGAGCCTAGGGAGGACGAAAATGACCTATATGTTCATCCAATGACACAAAAACACCTATTGGATGCACAAGATTGGTTAGAAACCTAGGGTGGACGAAAATGACCTAATTGGTCATCCAATGACACAAAAACACCAATTGGATGCACAAGATTGGTTAGAAACCCTAATTGGACAAAATTAAGTTTAGGGAGGACGAAAATGACCTAAATGTTCATCCAATGACACAAAAACACCTATCGAATGCACAAGATTGGTTAGAAACCCTAATTGGACAGGATTAAGTTTAGGGAGGACGAAAATGACCTAAATGTTAATCCAATGACAGAAAACACCTATTGGATGCACAAGATTGGTTAAACACCCTAATTGTACATGAATTAGCCTAGGGAGGACGAAAATGACCTAATTCTTCATCCAATGACACAAAAACACCTATTGGATGTACAAGATTGGTTAGAAACCCTAATTGGACAAGATTAAGTGTAGGGAGGATGAAAATGACCTAAATGTTCATCCAATGACCCAAAACACCTATTGGATGCACAAGATTAGTTAAAAACCCTAATTGGACAAGATTAAGTGTAGGGAGGATGAAAATGACCTAAATGTTCATCCAATGACCCAAAACACCTATTGGATGCACAAGATTAGTTAAAAACCCTAATTGGACAAGATTAAGTGTAGGGAGGACGAAAATGACCTAAATATTCTTCCAATGACACAAAAACAACTATTGGATGCACAAGATTGGTTAAAAACCCTAATTGGACAAGAATAAGCCTAGGGAGAACGAAAATGACCTAATTGTTCATCAAATGACACAAAACACCTATTGGATGCACAAGATTGGTTAAAAACCCTAATTTGACAAGATTAAGTGTAGGGAGGATGAAAATGACCTAAATGTTCATCCAATGACACAAAAACACCTATTGGATGCACAAGATTGGTTAAAAACCCTAATTGGACAGGAATTAGCCTAGGCAGGACGAAAATGACCTAAATGTTCATCCAATGACACAAAACACCTATTGGATGCACAAGATTGGTTAAAAACCCTAATTGGACAAGATTAAGTGTAGGGAGGACGAAAATGACCTAAATGTTCATCCAATGACATAAAACACCTATTAGATGCACAAGATTGGTTAAAAACCCTAATTGGACAAGAATTAGCCTAGAGAGGACGAAAATGACCTAATTGTTCATCCAATGACACAAAAATACCTATTGGAAGCACAAGATTGGTTAGAAACCCTAATTGGACAAGGCTAAGTTTAGGGAGGACGAAAATGACCTAAATGTTCATCCAATGACAAAAAACACCTATTGGATGCACAAGATTGGTTAAAAACCCTAATTGGACAAGAATTAGCCTAGGGAGGACGAAAATGACCTAATTGTTCATCCAATGACACAAAAACACCTATTGGATGCACAAGATTGGTTAAAAACCCTAATTGGACTAGATTAAGTGAAGGAAGGACGAAAATGACCTAAATATTCTTCCAACAACACAAAAACATCGATTGGATGCACAAGATTGGTTAGACACCCTAATTGGACAAAAATAAGCCTAGGGAGGACGAAAATGACCTAATTGTTCATCCAATGACACAAAACACCTATTGGATGCACAAGATTGGTTAAACACCCTAATTGGACAAGATTAAGTGTAGGGAGGATGAAAATGACCTAAATGTTCATCCAATGACACAAAAAACCTATTGGATGCACAAGATTGGTTAAAAACCCTAATTGGACAAGATTAAGTGTAGGGAGAACGAAAATGTCCTAAATCTTCTTCCAATGACACAAAAACATCTATTGGATGCACAAGATTGGTTAGAAACCCTAATTGGACAAGAATAAGCCTAGGGAGGACGAAAATGACCTAATTGTTCATACAATGACACAAAAACACCTATTGGATGCACAAGATTGGTTAAAAACCCTAATTTGAAAAGATTAAATGAAGGGAGGACGAAAATGACCTAACTATTCTTCCAATGACACAAAAACACCGATTGGATGCTCAAGATTGGTTAGAAACCCTAATTGGACAAGAATAAGCCTTGGGAGGAAAAAAATGACCTAATTTTTCATCCAATGACACAAAACACCTATTGGATGCACAAGATTGGTTAAAAACCCTAATTGGACAAGATTAAGTGTAGGGAGGACGAAAATTACCTAAATGTTCATCCAATGACACAAAACACCTATTGGATGCACAAGATTGGTTAAAAACCCTAATTGGACAAGAATTAGCCTAGGGAGGACGAAAATGACCTAATTGTTCATCCAATGACACAAAAACACCTATTGGATGCACAAGATTGGTTAGAAACCCTAATTGGACAAGATTAAGTTTAGGGAGGACGAAAATGACCTAAATGTTCATCTAATGACGCAAAACACCTATGGGATGCACAAGATTGGTTAAAAACCCTAATTGGACAAGAATTAGCCTAGGGAGGACGAAAATGACCTAATTGTTCATCCAATGACACAAAAACACCTATTGGATGCACAAGATTGGTTAGAAACCCTAATTGGACAAGCATAAGCCTAGGGAGGATGAAAATGACCTAAATGTTTATCCGATGACACAAAAGCACCTATTGGATGCACAAGATTGGTTAAAAACCCTAATTGGACAAGATTAAGTGTAGGGAGGACGAAAATGACCTAAACATTCATCCAATGACACAAAAACACCTGTTGCATGCACAAGATTGGTTAAAAACCAAAATTGGACATGATTAAGTGTAGGGAGGACGAAAATGACTTAAATGTTCATCCAATGACACAAAACACCTATTGGATGCACAAGATTGGTTAAAAACCCTAATTGGACAAGAATTAGCCTAGGGAGGACGAAAATGACCTAATTGTTCATCCAATGACACAAAAACACCTATTGGATGCACAAGATTGGTTAGAAACCCTAATTGCACAAAATTAAGTTTAGGCAGGACGAAAATGACCTAAATGTTCATCCAATGACACAAAACACCTATTGGATGCACAAGATTGGTTAAAAACCCTAATTGGACAAGAAATAGCCTAGGGAGGACGGAAATGACCTAATTGTTCATCCAATGACACAAAAACAACTATTTGATGCACAAGATTGGTTAGAAACCCTAATTGGACAAGATTAAGTGTAGGGAGGACGAAAATGACCTAAATGTTCATCCAATGACACAAAACACCTATTGGATGCACAAGATTGGTTAAAAACCCTAATTGGACAAGAATTAGCCTAGGGAGGACGAAAATGACCTAATTGTTCATCGAATGACACAAAAACCACTATTTGATGCACAAGATTGGTTAGAAACCCTAATTGGACAAGATTAAGTTTAGGGAGGACGAAAATGACCTAAATGTTCATCCAATGACACAAAACACCTATTGGATGCACAAGATTGGTTAAAAACCCTAATTGGACAAGAATTAGCCTAGGTTGGACGAAAATGACGTAAATGTTCATCCAATGACACAAAACACCTATTGGATGCACAAGATTGCTTAAAAACCCTAATTGGACAAGAATTAGCCTAGGGAGGACGAAAATGACCTAAATGTTCATCCAATGACACAAAAACACCTATTGGATGCACAAGATTGGTTAAAAACCCTAATTGGACAAGATTAAGTGTAGGGAGGACGAAAATGACCTAAATGTTCATCCAATGACACAAAACACCTATTGGATGCACAAGTTTGGTTAAAATCCCTAATTCGACAAGATTAAGTGTAGGGAGGACGAAAGTGACCTAAATATTCATCCAATGACACAAAAACACATATTGGATGCACAAGATTGGTTAAAAACCCTAATTGGACAAGAATTAGACTAGGGAGGATGAAAACGACCTAATTGTTCATCCAATGACACAAAAATACCTATTGGATGCACAAGATTGGTTAGAAACCCTAATTGGACAAAATTAAGTTTAGGGAGGACGAAAATGACCTAATTGTTCATCCAATGACACAAAAACACCTATTGGATGCACAAGTTTGGTTAGAAACCTTAATTGGACAAGATTAAGTTTAGCGAGGACGAAAATGACGTAAATGTTCATCCAATGACAAAAAACACGTATTGGATGCACAAGATTGGTTAAAAACCCTAATTGGACAAGAATTAGCCTAGGGAGGACGAAAATGACCTAATTGTTCATCCAATGACACAAAAACACCTATTGGATGCACAAGATTGGTTAAAAACCCTAATTGGACAAGATTAAGTGTAGGGATGACGAAAATGACCTAAATGTTCATCCAATGACACAAAACACCTATTGGATGCACAAGTTTGGTTAAAATCACTAATTCGACAAGATTAAGTGTAGGGAGGACGAAAGTGACCTAAATATTCATCCAATGACACAAAAACACATATTGGATGCACAAGATTGGTTAAAAACCCTAATTGGACAAGAATTAGACTAGGGAGGATGAAAACGACCTAATTGTTCATCCAATGACACAAAAATACCTATTGGATGCACAAGATTGGTTAGAAACCCTAATTGGACAAAATTAAGTTTAGGGAGGACGAAAATGACCTAAATGTTCATCCAATGACACAAAAACACCTATTGGATGCACAAGATTGGTTGGAAACGTTAATTGGACAAGATTAAGTTTAGGGAGGACGAAACTGACCTAAATGTTCATTCAATGACACAAAACACCTATTGGATGCACAAGATTAGTTAAAAACCCTAATTGGACAAGAATTAGCCTAAGGAGGACGAAAATGATCTAATTGTTCATCCAATGACACAAAAACACCTATTGGATGCACAAGTTTGGTTAGAAACCCTAATTGGACAAGATTAAGTTTAGCGAGGACGAAAATGACGTAAATGTTCATCCAATGACAAAAAACACGTATTGGATGCACAAGATTGGTTAAAAACCCTAATTGGACAAGAATTAGCCTAGGGAGGACGAAAATGACCTAATTGTTTATCCAATGACACAAAAACACCTATTGGATGCACAAGATTGGTTGGAAACGTTAATTGGACAAGATTAAGTTTAGGGAGGACGAAACTGACCTAAATGTTCATTCAATGACACAAAACACCTATTGGATGCACAAGATTAGTTAAAAACCCTAATTGGACAAGAATTAGCCTAGGGAGGACGAAAATGACCTAATTGTTCATCCAATGACACAAAAACACCTATTGGATGCACAAGTTTGGTTAGAAACCCTAATTGGACAAGATTAAGTTTAGGGAGGACGAAAATGACGTAAATGTTCATCCAATGACAAAAAACACATATTGGATGCACAAGATTGGTTAAAAACCCTAATTGGACAAGAATTAGCCTAGGGAGGACGAAAATGACCTAATTGTTCATCCAATGACACAAAAACACCTATTGGATGCACAAGATTGGTTAAAAACCCTAATTGGACAAGATTAAGTGTAGGGAGGACGAAAATGACCTAAATGTTCATCCAATGACACAAAACACCTATTGGATGCACAAGTTTGGTTAAAAACCATAATTCGACAAGATTAAGTGTAGGGAGGACGAAAGTGACCTAAATATTCATCCAATGACACAAAAACACATATTGGATGCACAAGATTGGTTAAAAACCCTAATTGGACAAGAATTAGACTAGGGAGGATGAAAACGACCAAATTGTTCATCCAATGACACAAAAATACCTATTGGATGCACAAGATTGGTTAGAAACCCTAATTGGACAAAATTAAGTTTAGGGAGGACGAAAATGACCTAAATGTTCATCCAATGACACTAAAACACCTATTGGATGCACAGGATTGGTTGAAAACGCTAATTGGACAAGATTAAGTTTAGGGAGGACGAAACTGACCTAAATGTTCATTCAATGACACAAAAACACCTATTGGATGCACAAGATTTGTTAAAAACCCTAATTGGACAAGATTAAGTGTAGGGATGACGAAAATGACCTAAATGTTCATCCAATGACACAAAACACCTATTTGATGCACAAGTTTGGTTAAAAACCCTAATTCGACAAGATTAAGTGTAGGGAGGACGAAAGTGACCTAAATATTCATCCAATGACACAGAAACACTTATTGGATGCACAAGATTGGTTAAAAACCCAAATTGGACAAGAATAAGCCTTGGGAGGACAAAAATGACCTAATTGTTCATCCAATGACATAAAACACCTATTGGAATTACAAGATTGGTTAAAAACCCTAATTGGATAAGATTAAGTGTAGGGAGGACGAAAATGACCTAAATATTCATCCAATGACACAAAAACACCTATTGGATGCACAAGATTGGTTAAAAACCCTAATTGGACAAGAATTAACCTAGGGAGGACGAAAATGACCTAATTTTTCATCCAATGACACAAAAACACCTATTGGATGCACAAGATTGGTTAGAAACCCTAATTTCACCAAATTAAGTTTAGGGAGGACGAAAATGACCTAAATGTTCATCCAATGACACAAAAACACGTATTGGATGCACAAGATTGGTTAGAAACCCTAATTGGACGAGATTAAGTTTAGCGAGGACGAAAAAGACCTAAATGTTCATCCAATGACACAAAACACCTATTGGATGCACAAGATTGGTTAAAAACCCTAATTGGACAAGAATTAGACTAGGGAGGATGAAAACGACCTAATTGTTCATCCAATGACACAAAAATACCTATTGGATGCACAAGATTGGTTAGAAACCCTAATTGGACAAAATTAAGTTTAGGGAGGACGAAAATGACCTAAATGTTCATCCAATGACACAAAAACACCTATTGGATGCACAAGATTGGTTGGAAACGTTAATTGGACAAGATTAAGTTTAGGGAGGACGAAACTGACCTAAATGTTCATTCAATGACACAAAACACCTATTGGATGCACAAGATTAGTTAAAAACCCTAATTGGACAAGAATTAGCCTAAGGAGGACGAAAATGATCTAATTGTTCATCCAATGACACAAAAACACCTATTGGATGCACAAGTTTGGTTAGAAACCCTAATTGGACAAGATTAAGTTTAGCGAGGACGAAAATGACGTAAATGTTCATCCAATGACAAAAAACACGTATTGGATGCACAAGATTGGTTAAAAACCCTAATTGGACAAGAATTAGCCTAGGGAGGACGAAAATGACCTAATTGTTCATCCAATGACACAAAAACACCTATTGGATGCACAAGATTGGTTAGAAACCCTAATTGCACAAAATTAAGTTTAGGCAGGACGAAAATGACCTAAATGTTCATCCAATGACACAAAACACCTATTGGATGCACAAGATTGGTTAAAAACCCTAATTGGACAAGAAATAGCCTAGGGAGGACGGAAATGACCTAATTGTTCATCCAATGACACAAAAACAACTATTTGATGCACAAGATTGGTTAGAAACCCTAATTGGACAAGATTAAGTGTAGGGAGGACGAAAATGACCTAAATGTTCATCCAATGACACAAAACACCTATTGGATGCACAAGATTGGTTAAAAACCCTAATTGGACAAGAATTAGCCTAGGGAGGACGAAAATGACCTAATTGTTCATCGAATGACACAAAAACCACTATTTGATGCACAAGATTGGTTAGAAACCCTAATTGGACAAGATTAAGTTTAGGGAGGACGAAAATGACCTAAATGTTCATCCAATGACACAAAACACCTATTGGATGCACAAGATTAGTTAAAAACCCTAATTGGACAAGATTAAGTTTTGGGAGGACGAAAATGACCTAAATGTTCATCCAATGACACAAAAACACCTATTGGACAAGAATTAACCTAGGGAGGACGAAAATGACCTAATTTTTCATCCAATGACACAAAAACACCTATTGGATGCACAAGATTGGTTAGAAACCCTAATTTCACCAAATTAAGTTTAGGGAGGACGAAAATGACCTAAATGTTCATCCAATGACACAAAAACACCTATTGGATGCACAAGATTGGTTAGAAACCCTAATTGGACGAGATTAAGTTTAGGGAGGACGAAAAAGACCTAAATGTTCATCCAATGACACAAAACACCTATTGGATGCACAAGATTGGTTAAAAACCCTAATTGGACAAGATTAAGTGAAGGGAGGACGAAAATGACCTAAATATTCTTCCAATAACACAAAAACACCCATTGGATGCACAAGATTGGTTAGAAACCCTAATTGGATAAGAATAAGCCTAGGGAGGACGAAAATGACCTAATTGTTCATCCAATGATTCAAAACACCTATTGGATGCACAAGATTGGTTAAAAACCTTAATTGGACAAGAATGAGCCTAGGGAGGACGAAAATGACCTATATGTTCATCCAATGACACAAAAACACCTATTGGATGCACAAGATTGGTTAGAAACCTAGGGTGGACGAAAATGACCTAATTGGTCATCCAATGACACAAAAACACCAATTGGATGCACAAGATTGGTTAGAAACCCTAATTGGACAAAATTAAGTTTAGGGAGGACGAAAATGACCTAAATGTTCATCCAATGACACAAAAACACCTATCGAATGCACAAGATTGGTTAGAAACCCTAATTGGACAGGATTAAGTTTAGGGAGGACGAAAATGACCTAAATGTTAATCCAATGACAGAAAACACCTATTGGATGCACAAGATTGGTTAAACACCCTAATTGTACATGAATTAGCCTAGGGAGGACGAAAATGACCTAATTCTTCATCCAATGACACAAAAACACCTATTGGATGTACAAGATTGGTTAGAAACCCTAATTGGACAAGATTAAGTGTAGGGAGGATGAAAATGACCTAAATGTTCATCCAATGACCCAAAACACCTATTGGATGCACAAGATTAGTTAAAAACCCTAATTGGACAAGATTAAGTGTAGGGAGGATGAAAATGACCTAAATGTTCATCCAATGACCCAAAACACCTATTGGATGCACAAGATTAGTTAAAAACCCTAATTGGACAAGATTAAGTGTAGGGAGGACGAAAATGACCTAAATATTCTTCCAATGACACAAAAACAACTATTGGATGCACAAGATTGGTTAAAAACCCTAATTGGACAAGAATAAGCCTAGGGAGAACGAAAATGACCTAATTGTTCATCAAATGACACAAAACACCTATTGGATGCACAAGATTGGTTAAAAACCCTAATTTGACAAGATTAAGTGTAGGGAGGATGAAAATGACCTAAATGTTCATCCAATGACACAAAAACACCTATTGGATGCACAAGATTGGTTAAAAACCCTAATTGGACAGGAATTAGCCTAGGCAGGACGAAAATGACCTAAATGTTCATCCAATGACACAAAACACCTATTGGATGCACAAGATTGGTTAAAAACCCTAATTGGACAAGATTAAGTGTAGGGAGGACGAAAATGACCTAAATGTTCATCCAATGACACAAAACACCCATTGGATGCACAAGATTGGTTAAAAACCCTAATTGGACAAGAATTAGCCTAGGGAGGACGAAAATGACCTAATTGTTCATCCAATGACACAAACACACCTATTGGATGCACAAGATTGGTTAAAAACCCTAATTGGACAAGAATTAGCCTAGGGAGGACGAAAATGACCTAAATGTTCATCCAATGACACAAAAACACCTATTGGATGCACAAGATTGGTTAAAAACCCTAATTGGACAAGATTAAGTTTAGGGAGGACGAAAATGACCTAAATGTTCATCCAATGACACAAAACACCTATTGGATGCACAAGATTAGTTAAAAACCCTAATTGGACAAGAATTAGCCTAGGGAGGACGAAAATGACCTAATTGTTCATCCAATGACACAAAAACACCTATTGGATGCACAAGTTTGGTTAGAAACCCTAATTGGACAAGATTAAGTTTAGGGAGGACGAAAATGACGTAAATGTTCATCCAATGACAAAAAACACCTATTGGATGCACAAGATTGGTTAAAAACCCTAATTGGACAAGAATTAGCCTAGGGAGGACGAAAATGACCTAATTGTTCATCCAATGACACAAAAACACCTATTGGATGCACAAGATTGGTTAGAAACCCTAATTGGAAGAGATTAAGTGTAGGGATGACGAAAACGACATCAATGTTCATCCAATGAGACAAAAACAACAATTGGATGCACAAGATTGGTTAGAAACCCTAATTGGACAAGATTAAGTGTAGGGAGGACGAAAATGACCTAAATGTTCATCCAATGACACAAAACACCTATTGGATGCACAAGATTGGTTAAAAACCCTAATTGGACAAGAATTAGCCTAGGGAGGACGAAAATGACCTAATTGTTCATCCAATGACACAAAAACACCTATTGGATGCACAAGATTAGTTATAAACCCTAATTGGACAAGATTAAGTTTAGGGAGGACGAAAATGACCTAATTGTTCATCCAATGACACAAAAACGCCTATTGGATGCACAAGATTGGTTAAAAACCCCAATTGGACAAGAAATAGCCTAAGGAGGACGAAAATGACCTAATTGTTCATCCAATGACACAAAAACAACTATTTGATGCACAAGATTGGTTAGAAACCCTAATTGGACAAGATTAAGTGTAGGGAGGACGAAAATGACCTAAATGTTCATCCAATGACACAAAACACCTATTGGATGCACAAGATTGGTTAAAAACCCTAATTGGACAAGAATTAGCCTAGGGAGGACGAAAATGACGTAAATGTTCATCCAATGACACAAAACACCTATTGGATGCACAAGATTGGTTAAAAACCCTAATTGGACAAGATTAAGTGTAGGGAGGACGAAAATGACCTAAATGTTCATCCAATGACACAAAACACCTATTGGATGCACAAGATTGGTTAAAAACCCTAATTTGACAAGATTAAGTGTAGGGAGGACGAAAATGACCTAAATGTTCATCCAATGACACAAAAACACCTATTGGATGCACAAGATTGGTTAAAAACCCTAATTGGACAGGAATTAGCCTAGGCAGGACGAAAATGACCTAATTGTTCATCCAATGACACAAAACACCTATTGGATGCACAAGATTGGTTAAAAACCCTAATTGGATTAGATTAAGTGTACGGAGGACGAAAATGACCTAAATGTTCATCCAATGACACAAAACACCTATTGGATGCACAAAATTGGTTAAAAACCCTAATTGGACAGGAATTAGCCTAGGCAGGACGAAAATGACCTAATTGTCCATCCAATGACACAAAAACACCTATTGGATGCACAAGATTGGTTAAAAACCTTAATTGGACAAGAATGAGCCTAGGGAGGACGAAAATGACCTATATGTTCATCCAATGACACAAAAACACCTATTGGATGCACAAGATTGGTTAGATACCTAGGGTGGACGAAAATGACCTAATTGGTCATCCAATGACACAAAAACACCAATTGGATGCACAAGATTGGTTAGAAACCCTAATTGGACAAAATTAAGTTTAGGGAGGACGAAAATGACCTAAATGTTCATCCAATGACACAAAAACACCTATCGGATGCACAAGATTGGTTAGAAACCCTAATTGGACAGGATTAAGTTTAGGGAGGACGAAAATGACCTAAATGTTAATCCAATGACAGAAAACACCTATTGGATGCACAAGATTGGTTAAACACCCTAATTGGACATGAATTAGCCTAGGGAGGACGAAAATGACCTAATTCTTCATCCAATGACACAAAAACACCTATTGGATGTACAAGATTGGTTAGAAACCCTAATTGGACAAGATTAAGTGTAGGGAGGATGAAAATGACCTAAATGTTCATCCAATGACCCAAAACACCTATTGGATGCACTAGATTAGTTAAAAACCCTAATTGGACAAGATTAAGTGTAGGGAGGATGAAAATGACCTAAATGTTCATCCAATGACCCAAAACACCTATTGGATGCACAAGATTAGTTAAAAACCCTAATTGGACAAGATTAAGTGTAGGGAGGACGAAAATGACCTAAATATTCTTCCAATGACACAAAAACAACTATTGGATGCACAAGATTGGTTAAAAACCCTAATTGGACAAGAATAAGCCTAGGGAGAACGAAAATGACCTAATTGTTCATCAAATGACACAAAACACCTATTGGATGCACAAGATTGGTTAAAAACCCTAATTTGACAAGATTAAGTGTAGGGAGGACGAAAATGACCTAAATGTTCATCCAATGACACAAAAACACCTATTGAATGCACAAGATTGGTTAAAAACCCTAATTAGACAGGAATTAGCCTAGAAAGGACGAAAATGACCTAATTGTTCATCCAATGACACAAAACACCTATTGGATGCACAAGATTGGTTAAAAACCCTAATTGGATTAGATTAAGTGTAGGGAGGACGAAAATGACCTAAATGTTCATCCAATGACACAAAACACCTATTGGATGCACAAGATTGGTTAAAAACCCTAATTGGACAGGAATTAGCCTAGGCAGGACGAAAATGACCTAATTGTCCATCCAATGACACAAAAACACCTATTGGATGCACAAGATTGGTTAAAAACCTTAATTGGACAAGAATGAGCCTAGGGAGGACGAAAATGACCTATATGTTCATCCAATGACACAAAAACACCTATTGGATGCACAAGATTGGTTAAAAACCCTAATTGGACAGGAATTAGCCTAGGCAGGACGAAAATGACCTAATTGTTCATCCAATGACACAAAACACCTATTGGATGCACAAGATTGGTTAAAAACCCTAATTGGATTAGATTAAGTGTAGGGAGGACGAAAATGACCTAAATGTTCATCCAATGACACAAAACACCTATTGGATGCACAAAATTGGTTAAAAACCCTAATTGGACAGGAATTAGCCTAGGCAGGACGAAAAATGACCTAATTGTCCATCCAATGACACAAAAACACCTATTGGATGCACAAGATTGGTTAAAAACCCTAATTGGACAAGATTAAGTGTAGGGAGGATGAAAATGACCTAAATGTTCATCCAATGACCCAAAACACCTATTGGATGCACAAGATTAGTTAAAAACCCTAATTGGACAAGATTAAGTGTAGGGAGGACGAAAATGACCTAAATATTCTTCCAATGACACAAAAACAACTATTGGATGCACAAGATTGGTTAAAAACCCTAATTGGACAAGAATAAGCCTAGGGAGAACGAAAATGACCTAATTGTTCATCAAATGACACAAAACACCTATTGGATGCACAAGATTGGTTAAAAACCCTAATTTGACAAGATTAAGTGTAGGGAGGATGAAAATGACCTAAATGTTCATCCAATGACACAAAAACACCTATTGGATGCACAAGATTGGTTAAAAACCCTAATTGGACAGGAATTAGCCTAGGCAGGACGAAAATGACCTAAATGTTCATCCAATGACACAAAACACCTATTGGATGCACAAGATTGGTTAAAAACCCTAATTGGACAAGATTAAGTGTAGGGAGGACGAAAATGACCTAAATGTTCATCCAATGACACAAAACACCCATTGGATGCACAAAATTGTTTAAAAACCCTAATTGGACAGGAATTAGCCTAGGCAGGACGAAAATGACCTAATTGTCCATCCAATGACACAAAAACACCTATTGGATGCACAAGATTGGTTAAAAACCTTAATTGGACAAGAATGAGCCTAGGGAGGACGAAAATGACCTATATGTTCATCCAATGACACAAAAACACCTATTGGATGCACAAGATTGGTTAGAAACCTAGGGTGGACGAAAATGACCTAATTGGTCATCCAATGACACAAAAACACCAATTGGATGCACAAGATTGGTTAGAAACCCTAATTGGACAAAATTAAGTTTAGGGAGGACGAAAATGACCTAAATGTTCATCCAATGACACAAAAACACCTATCGGATGCACAAGATTGGTTAGAAACCCTAATTGGACCGGATTAAGTTTAGGGAGGACGAAAATGACCTAAATGTTAATCCAATGACAGAAAACACCTATTGGATGCATAAGATTGGTTAAACACCTATTGGATGTACAAGATTGGTTAGAAACCCTAATTGGACAAGATTAAGTGTAGGGAGGATGAAAATGACCTAAATGTTCATCCAATGACCCAAAACACCTATTGGATGCACAAGATTAGTTAAAAACCCTAATTGGACAAGATTAAGTGTAGGGAGGATGAAAATGACCTAAATGTTCATCCAATGACACAAAACACCTATTGGATGCACAAGATTAGTTAAAAACCCTAATTGGACAAGATTAAGTGTAGGGAGGACGAAAATGACCTAAATATTCTTCCAATGACACAAAAACAACTATTGGATGCACAAGATTGGTTAAAAACCCTAATTGGACAAGAATAAGCCTAGGGAGAACGAAAATGACCTAATTGTTCATCAAATGACACAAAACACCTATTGGATGCACAAGATTGGTTAAAAACCCTAATTTGACAAGATTAAGTGTAGGGAGGATGAAAATGACCTAAATGTTCATCCAATGACCCAAAACACCTATTGGATGCACAAGATTAGTTAAAAACCCTAATTGGACAAGATTAAGTGTAGGGAGGATGAAAATGACCTAAATGTTCATCCAATGACCCAAAACACCTATTGGATGCACAAGATTAGTTAAAAACCCTAATTGGACAAGATTAAGTGTAGGGAGGACGAAAATGACCTAAATATTCTTCCAATGACACAAAAACAACTATTGGATGCACAAGATTGGTTAAAAACCCTAATTGGACAAGAATAAGCCTAGGGAGAACGAAAATGACCTAATTGTTCATCAAATGACACAAAACACCTATTGGATGCACAAGATTGGTTAAAAACCCTAATTTGACAAGATTAAGTGTAGGGAGGATGAAAATGACCTAAATGTTCATCCAATGACACAAAAACACCTATTGGATGCACAAGATTGGTTAAAAACCCTAATTGGACAGGAATTAGCCTAGGCAGGACGAAAATGACCTAAATGTTCATCCAATGACACAAAACACCTATTGGATGCACAAGATTGGTTAAAAACCCTAATTGGACAAGATTAAGTGTAGGGAGGACGAAAATGACCTAAATGTTCATCCAATGACACAAAACACCCATTGGATGCACAAGATTGGTTAAAAACCCTAATTGGACAAGAATTAGCCTAGGGAGGACGAAAATGACCTAATTGTTCATCCAATGACACAAACACACCTATTGGATGCACAAGATTGGTTAAAAACCCTAATTGGACAAGAATTAGCCTAGGGAGGACGAAAATGACCTAATTGTTCATCCAATGACACAAAAACACCTATTGGATGCACAAGATTGGTTAGAAACCCTAATTGCACAAAATTAAGTTTAGGCAGGACGAAAATGACCTAAATGTTCATCCAATGACACAAAACACCTATTGGATGCACAAGATTGGTTAAAAACCCTAATTGGACAAGAAATAGCCTAGGGAGGACGGAAATGACCTAATTGTTCATCCAATGACACAAAAACAACTATTTGATGCACAAGATTGGTTAGAAACCCTAATTGGACAAGATTAAGTGTAGGGAGGACGAAAATGACCTAAATGTTCATCCAATGACACAAAACACCTATTGGATGCACAAGATTGGTTAAAAACCCTAATTGGACAAGAATTAGCCTAGGGAGGACGAAAATGACCTAATTGTTCATCGAATGACACAAAAACCACTATTTGATGCACAAGATTGGTTAGAAACCCTAATTGGACAAGATTAAGTTTAGGGAGGACGAAAATGACCTAAATGTTCATCCAATGACACAAAACACCTATTGGATGCACAAGATTAGTTAAAAACCCTAATTGGACAAGATTAAGTTTTGGGAGGACGAAAATGACCTAAATGTTCATCCAATGACACAAAAACACCTATTGGACAAGAATTAACCTAGGGAGGACGAAAATGACCTAATTTTTCATCCAATGACACAAAAACACCTATTGGATGCACAAGATTGGTTAGAAACCCTAATTTCACCAAATTAAGTTTAGGGAGGACGAAAATGACCTAAATGTTCATCCAATGACACAAAAACACCTATTGGATGCACAAGATTGGTTAGAAACCCTAATTGGACGAGATTAAGTTTAGGGAGGACGAAAAAGACCTAAATGTTCATCCAATGACACAAAACACCTATTGGATGCACAAGATTGGTTAAAAACCCTAATTGGACAAGATTAAGTGAAGGGAGGACGAAAATGACCTAAATATTCTTCCAATAACACAAAAACACCCATTGGATGCACAAGATTGGTTAGAAACCCTAATTGGATAAGAATAAGCCTAGGGAGGACGAAAATGACCTAATTGTTCATCCAATGATTCAAAACACCTATTGGATGCACAAGATTGGTTAAAAACCTTAATTGGACAAGAATGAGCCTAGGGAGGACGAAAATGACCTATATGTTCATCCAATGACACAAAAACACCTATTGGATGCACAAGATTGGTTAGAAACCTAGGGTGGACGAAAATGACCTAATTGGTCATCCAATGACACAAAAACACCAATTGGATGCACAAGATTGGTTAGAAACCCTAATTGGACAAGATTAAGTTTAGGGAGGACGAAAATGACCTAAATGTTCATCCAATGACACAAAAACACCTATCGGATGCACAAGATTGGTTAGAAACCCTAATTGGACAGGATTAAGTTTAGGGAGGACGAAAATGACCTAAATGTTAATCCAATGACAGAAAACACCTATTGGATGCACAAGATTGGTTAAACACCCTAATTGGACATGAATTAGCCTAGGGAGGACGAAAATGACCTAATTCTTCATCCAATGACACAAAAACACCTATTGGATGTACAAGATTGGTTAGAAACCCTAATTGGACAAGATTAAGTGTAGGGAGGATGAAAATGACCTAAATGTTCATCCAATGACCCAAAACACCTATTGGATGCACAAGATTAGTTAAAAACCCTAATTGGACAAAATTAAGTTTAGGGAGGACGAAAATGACCTAAATGTTCATCCAATGACACAAAAACACCTATCGGATGCACAAGATTGGTTAGAAACCCTAATTGGACAGGATTAAGTTTAGGGAGGACGAAAATGACCTAAATGTTAATCCAATGACAGAAAACACCTATTGGATGCACAAGATTGGTTAAACACCCTAATTGTACATGAATTAGCCTAGGGAGGACGAAAATGACCTAATTCTTCATCCAATGACACAAAAACACCTATTGGATGTACAAGATTGGTTAGAAACCCTAATTGGACAAGATTAAGTGTAGGGAGGATGAAAATGACCTAAATGTTCATCCAATGACCCAAAACACCTATTGGATGCACAAGATTAGTTAAAAACCCTAATTGGACAAGATTAAGTGTAGGGAGGATGAAAATGACCTAAATGTTCATCCAATGACCCAAAACACCTATTGGATGCACAAGATTAGTTAAAAACCCTAATTGGACAAGATTAAGTGTAGGGAGGACGAAAATGACCTAAATATTCTTCCAATGACACAAAAACAACTATTGGATGCACAAGATTGGTTAAAAACCCTAATTGGACAAGAATAAGCCTACGGAGAACGAAAATGACCTAATTGTTCATCAAATGACACAAAACACCTATTGGATGCACAAGATTGGTTAAAAACCCTAATTTGACAAGATTAACTGTAGGGAGGACGAAAATGACCTAAATGTTCATCCAATGACACAAAAACACCTATTGGATGCACAAGATTGGTTAAAAACCCTAATTGGACAGGAATTAGCCTAGGCAGGACGAAAATGACCTAATTGTTCATCCAATGACACAAAACACCTATTGGATGCACAAGATTGGTTAAAAACCCTAATTGGATTAGATTAAGTGTAGGGAGGACGAAAATGACCTAAATGTTCATCCAATGACACAAAACACCTATTGGATGCACAAGATTGGTTAAAAACCCTAATTGGACAGGAATTAGCCTAGGCAGGACGAAAATGACCTAATTGTCCATCCAATGACACAAAAACACCTATTGGATGCACAAGATTGGTTAGAAACCCTAATTGGACAAGCATAAGCCTAGGGAGGACGAAAATGACCTAAATGTTCATCCAATGACACAAAACACCTATTGGATGCAAAAGATTAGTTAAAAACCCTACTTGGACAAGATTAAGTGTAGGGACGATGAAAATGACCTAAATATTCTTCCAATGACACAAAAACACCTATTGGATGCACAAGATTGGTTAACAACCTTAATTGGACAAGAATGAGCCTAGGGAGGACGAAAATGACCTATATGTTCATCCAATGACACAAAAACACCTATTGGATGCACAAGATTGGTTAGAAACCTAGGGTGGACGAAAATGACCTAATTGGTCATCCAATGACACAAAAACACCAATTGGATGCACAAGATTGGTTAGAAACCCTAATTGGACAAAATTAAGTTTAGGGAGGACGAAAATGACCTAAATGTTCATCCAATGACACAAAACACCTATTGGATGCACAAGATTGGTTAAAAACCCTAATTGGACAGGAATTAGCCTAGGCAGGACGAAAATGACCTAATTGTCCATCCAATGACACAAAAACACCTATTGGATGCACAAGATTGGTTAAAAACCTTAATTGGACAAGAATGAGCCTAGGGAGGACGAAAATGACCTATATGTTCATCCAATGACACAAAAACACCTATTGGATGCACAAGATTGGTTAGAAACCTAGGGTGGACGAAAATGACCTAATTGGTCATCCAATGACACAAAAACACCAATTGGATGCACAAGATTGGTTAGAAACCCTAATTGGACAAAATTAAGTTTAGGGAGGACGAAAATGACCTAAATGTTCATCCAATGACACAAAAACACCTATTGGATGCACAAGATTGGTTAAAAACCCTAATTGGATTAGATTAAGTGTAGGGAGGACGAAAATGACCTAAATGTTCATCCAATGACACAAAACACCTATTGGATGCACAAGATTGGTTAAAAACCCTAATTGGACAGGAATTAGCCTAGGCAGGACGAAAATGACCTAATTGTCCATCCAATGACACAAAAACACCTATTGGATGCACAAGATTGGTTAAAAACCTTAATTGGACAAGAATGTGCCTAGGGAGGACGAAAATGACCTATATGTTCATCCAATGACACAAAAACACCTATTGGATGCACAAGATTGGTTAGAAACCTAGGGTGGACGAAAATGACCTAATTGGTCATCCAATGACACAAAAACACCAATTGGATGCACAAGATTGGTTAGAAACCCTAATTGGACAAAATTAAGTTTAGGGAGGACGAAAATGACCTAAATGTTCATCCAATGACACAAAAAGACCTATCGGATGCACAAGATTGGTTAGAAACCCTAATTGGACAGGATTAAGTTTAGGGAGGACGAAAATGACCTAAATGTTAATCCAATGACAGAAAACACCTATTGGATGCACAAGATTGGTTAAACAACCTAATTGGACATGAATTAGCCTAGGGAGGACGAAAATGACCTAATTCTTCATCCAATGACACAAAAACACCTATTGGATGTACAAGATTGGTTAGAAACCCTAATTGGACAAGATTAAGTGTAGGGAGGATGAAAATGACCTAAATGTTCATCCAATGACCCAAAACACCTATTGGATGCACAAGATTAGTTAAAAACCCTAATTGGACAAGATTAAGTGTAGGGAGGATGAAAATGACCTAAATGTTCATCCAATGACCCAAAACACCTATTGGATGCACAAGATTAGTTAAAAACCCTAATTGGACAAGATTAAGTGTAGGGAGGACGAAAATGACCTAAATATTTTTCCAATGACACAAAAACAACTATTGGATGCACAAGATTGGTTAAAAACCCTAATTCGACAAGAATAAGCCTAGGGAGAACGAAAATGACCTAATTGTTCATCAAATGACACAAAACACCTATTGGATGCACAAGATTGGTTAAAAACCCTAATTTGACAAGATTAAGTGTAGGGAGGACGAAAATGACCTAAATGTTCATCCAATGACACAAAAACACCTATTGGATGCACAAGATTGGTTAAAAACCCTAATTAGACAGGAATTAGCCTAGGCAGGACGAAAATGACCTAATTGTTCATCCAATGACACAAAACACCTATTGGATGCACAAGATTGGTTAAAAACCCTAATTGGATTAGATTAAGTGTAGGGAGGACGAAAATGACCTAAATGTTCATCCAATGACACAAAACACCTATTGGATGCACAAGATTGGTTAAAAACCCTAATTGGACAGGAATTAGCCTAGGCAGGACGAAAATGACCTAATTGTCCCTCCAATGACACAAAAACACCTATTGGATGCACAAGATTGGTTAAAAACCTTAATTGGACAAGAATGAGCCTAGGGAGGACGAAAATGACCTATATGTTCATCCAATGACACAAAAACACCTATTGGATGCACAAGATTGGTTAGAAACCTAGGGTGGACGAAAACTACCTAATTGGTCATCCAATGACACAAAAACACCAATTGGATGCACAAGATTGGTTAGAAACCCTAATTGGACAAAATTAAGTTTAGCGAGGACGAAAATGACCTAAATGTTCACCCAATGACACAAAAACACCTATCGGATGCACAAGATTGGTTAGAAACCCTAATTGGACAGGATTAAGTTTAGGGAGGACGAAAATGACCTAAATGTTAATCCAATGACAGAAAACACCTATCGGATGCACAAGATTGGTTAAACACCCTAATTGGACATGAATTAGCCTAGGGAGGACGAAAATGACCTAATTCTTCATCCAATGACACAAAAACACCTATTGGATGTACAAGATTGGTTAGAAACCCTAATTGGACAAGATTAAGTGTAGGGAGGATGAAAATGACCTAAATGTTCATCCAATGACCCAAAACACCTATTGGATGCACAAGATTAGTTAAAAACCCTAATTGGACAAGATTAAGTGTAGGGAGGACGAAAATGACCTAAATATTCTTCCAATGACACAAAAACAACTATTGGATGCACAAGATTGGTTAAAAACCCTAATTGGACAAGAATAAGCCTAGGGAGAACGAAAATGACCTAATTGTTCATCAAATGACACAAAACACCTATTGGATGCACAAGATTGGTTAAAAACCCTAATTTGACAAGATTAAGTGTAGGGAGGATGAAAATGACCTAAATGTTCATCCAATGACACAAAAACACCTATTGGATGCACAAGATTGGTTAAAAACCCTAATTGGACAGGAATTAGCCTAGGCAGGACGAAAATGACCTAAATGTTCATCCAATGACACAAAACACCTATTGGATGCACAAGATTGGTTAAAAACCCTAATTGGACAAGATTAAGTGTAGGGAGGACGAAAATGACCTAAATGTTCATCCAATGACACAAAACACCCATTGGATGCACAAGATTGGTTAAAAACCCTAATTGGACAAGAATTAGCCTAGGGAGGACGAAAATGACCTAATTGTTCATCCAATGACACAAACACACCTATTGGATGCACAAGATTGGTTAAAAACCCTAATTGGACAAGAATTAGCCTAGGGAGGACGAAAATGACCTAATTGTTCATCCAATGACACAAAAACACCTATTGGATGCACAAGATTGGTTAAAAACCCTAATTGGACAAGATTAAGCGTAGGGAGGACGAAAATGACCTAAATGTTCATCCAATGACACAAAACACCTATTGGATGCACAAGATTGGTTAAAAACCCTAATTGGACAAGAATTAGCCTAGGGAGGACGAAAATGACCTAATTGTTCATCTAATGACACAAAAACACCTATTGGATGCACAAGATTGGTTAGAAACCCTAATTGGACAAGATTAAGTTTAGGGAGGACGAAAATGACCTAAATGTTCATCCAATGACACAAAACACCTATTGGATGCACAAGATTAGTTAAAAACCCTACTTGGACAAGATTAAGTGTAGGGAGGACCAAAATGACCTAAATATTCTTCCAATGACACAAAAACACCCATTGGATGCACAAGATTGGAATGAAACCCTAATTGGACAAGAATAAGCCTAGGTATGACAAAAATGACATAATTGTTCATCCAATGACACAAAACACCTATTGGATGCACAAGATTGGTTAGAAACCCTAATTGGACAAGATTAAGTGTAGGGAGGATGAAAATGACCTAAATGTTCATCCAATGACCCAAAACACCTATTGGATGCACAAGATTAGTTAAAAACCCTAATTGGACAAGATTAAGTGTAGGGAGGATGAAAATGACCTAAATGTTCATCCAATGACCCAAAACACCTATTGGATGCACAAGATTAGTTAAAAACCCTAATTGGATTAGATTAAGTGTAGGGAGGACGAAAATGACCTAAATGTTCATCCAATGACACAAAACACCTATTGGATGCACAAGATTGGTTAAAAACCCTAATTGGACAGGAATTAGCCTAGGCAGGACGAAAATGACCTAATTGTCCATCCAATGACACAAAAACACCTATTGGATGCACAAGATTGGTTAAAAACCTTAATTGGACAAGAATGAGCCTAGGGAGGACGAAAATGACCTATATGTTCATCCAATGACACAAAAACACCTATTGGATGCACAAGATTGGTTAGAAACCTAGGGTGGACGAAAATGACCTAATTGGTCATCCAATGACACAAAAACACCAATTGGATGCACAAGATTGGTTAGAAACCCTAATTGGACAAAATTAAGTTTAGGGAGGACGAAAATGACCTAAATGTTCATCCAATGACACAAAAAGACCAATCGGATGCACAAGATTGGTTAGAAACCCTAATTGGACAGGATTAAGTTTAGGGAGGACGAAAATGACCTAAATGTTAATCCAATGACAGAAAACACCTATTGGATGCACAAGATTGGTTAAACAACCTAATTGGACATGAATTAGCCTAGGGAGGACGAAAATGACCTAATTCTTCATCCAATGACACAAAAACACCTATTGGATGTACAAGATTGGTTAGAAACCCTAATTGGACAAGATTAAGTGTAGGGAGGATGAAAATGACCTAAATGTTCATCCAATGACCCAAAACACCTATTGGATGCACAAGATTAGTTAAAAACCCAAATTGGACAAGATTAAGTGTAGGGAGAATGAAAATGACCTAAATGTTCATCCAATGACCCAAAACACCTATTGGATGCACAAGATTAGTTAAAAACCCTAATTGGACAAGATTAAGTGTAGGGAGGACGAAAATGACCTAAATATTCTTCCAATGACACAAAAACAACTATTGGATGCACAAGATTGGTTAAAAACCCTAATTGGACAAGAATAAGCCTAGGGAGAACGAAAATGACCTAATTGTTCATCAAATGACACAAAACACCTATTGGATGCACAAGATTGGTTAAAAACCCTAATTGGACAAGATTAAGTGTAGGGAGGACGAAAATGACCTAAATGTACATCCAATGACACAAAAACACCTATTGGATGCACAAGATTGGTTAAAAACCCTAATTGGACAGGAATTAGCCTAGGCAGGACGAAAATGACCTAATTGTTCATCCAATGACACAAAATACCTATTGGATGCACAAGATTGGTTAAAAACCCTAATTGGATTAGATTAAGTGTAGGGAGGACGAAAATGACCTAAATGTTCATCCAATGACACAAAACACCTATTGGATGCACAAAATTGGTTAAAAACCCTAATTGGACAGGAATTAGCCTAGGCAGGACGAAAATGACCTAATTGTCCATCCAATGACACAAAAACACCTATTGGATGCACAAGATTGGTTAAAAACCTTAATTGGACAAGAATGAGCCTAGGGAGGACGAAAATGACCTATATGTTCATCCAATGACACAAAAACACCTATTGGATGCACAAGATTGGTTAGAAACCTAGGGTGGACGAAAATGACCTAATTGGTCATCCAATGACACAAAAACACCAATTGGATGCACAAGATTGGTTAGAAACCCTAATTGGACAAAATTAAGTTTAGGGAGGACGAAAATGACCTAAATGTTCATCCAATGACACAAAAACACCTATCGAATGCACAAGATTGGTTAGAAACCCTAATTGGACAGGATTAAGTTTAGGGAGGACGAAAATGACCTAAATGTTAATCCAATGACAGAAAACACCTATTGGATGCACAAGATTGGTTAAACACCCTAATTGTACATGAATTAGCCTAGGGAGGACGAAAATGACCTAATTCTTCATCCAATGACACAAAAACACCTATTGGATGTACAAGATTGGTTAGAAACCCTAATTGGACAAGATTAAGTGTAGGGAGGATGAAAATGACCTAAATGTTCATCCAATGACCCAAAACACCTATTGGATGCACAAGATTAGTTAAAAACCCTAATTGGACAAGATTAAGTGTAGGGAGGATGAAAATGACCTAAATGTTCATCCAATGACCCAAAACACCTATTGGATGCACAAGATTAGTTAAAAACCCTAATTGGACAAGATTAAGTGTAGGGAGGACGAAAATGACCTAAATATTCTTCCAATGACACAAAAACAACTATTGGATGCACAAGATTGGTTAAAAACCCTAATTGGACAAGAATAAGCCTAGGGAGAACGAAAATGACCTAATTGTTCATCAAATGACACAAAACACCTATTGGATGCACAAGATTGGTTAAAAACCCTAATTTGACAAGATTAAGTGTAGGGAGGATGAAAATGACCTAAATGTTCATCCAATGACACAAAAACACCTATTGGATGCACAAGATTGGTTAAAAACCCTAATTGGACAGGAATTAGCCTAGGCAGGACGAAAATGACCTAAATGTTCATCCAATGACACAAAACACCTATTGGATGCACAAGATTGGTTAAAAACCCTAATTGGACAAGATTAAGTGTAGGGAGGACGAAAATGACCTAAATGTTCATCCAATGACACAAAACACCTATTGGATGCACAAGATTGGTTAAAAACCCTAATTGGACAGGAATTAGCCTAGGCAGGACGAAAATGACCTAATTGTCCATCCAATGACACAAAAACACCTATTGGATGCACAAGATTGGTTAGAAACCCTAATTGGACAAGATTAAGTTTAGGGAGGACGAAAATGACCTAAATGTTCATCCAATGACACAAAAACACCTATTGGATGCACAAGATTGGTTAAAAACCCTAATTGGACAAGAATTAGCCTAGGGAGGACGAAAATGACCTAATTGTTCATCCAATGACACAAAAACACCAATTGGATGCACAAGATTGGTTAGAAACCCTAATTGGACAAGATTAAGTGTAGGGAGGACGAAAATGACCTAAATGTTCATCCAATGACACAAAAACACCTATCGGATGCACAAGATTGGTTAGAAACCCTAATTGGACAGGATTAAGTTTAGGGAGGACGAAAATGACCTAAATGTTAATCCAATGACAGAAAACACCTATTGGATGCACAAGATTGGTTAAAAACCCTAATTGGACATGAATTAGCCTAGGGAGGACGAAAATGACCTAATTCTTCATCCAATGACACAAAAACACCTATTGGATGTACAAGATTGGTTAGAAACCCTAATTGGACAAGATTAAGTGTAGGGAGGATGAAAATGACCTAAATGTTCATCCAATGACCCAAAACACCTATTGGATGCACAAGATTAGTTAAAAACCCTAATTGGACAAGATTAAGTGTAGGGAGGATGAAAATGACCTAAATGTTCATCCAATGACACAAAACACCTATTGGATGCACAAGATTAGTTAAAAACCCTAATTGGACAAGATTAAGTGTAGGGAGGACGAAAATGACCTAAATATTCTTCCAATGACACAAAAACAACTATTGGATGCACAAGATTGGTTAAAAACCCTAATTGGACAAGAATAAGCCTAGGGAGAACGAAAATGACCTAATTGTTCATCAAATGACACAAAACACCTATTGGATGCACAAGATTGGTTAAAAACCCTAATTTGACAAGATTAAGTGTAGGGAGGACGAAAATGACCTAAATGTTCATCCAATGACACAAAAACACCTATTGGATGCACAAGATTGGTTAAAAACCCTAATTGGACAGGAATTAGCCTAGGCAGGACGAAAATGACCTAATTGTTCATCCAATGACACAAAACACCTATTGGATGCACAAGATTGGTTAAAAACCCTAATTGGATTAGATTAAGTGTACGGAGGACGAAAATGACCTAAATGTTCATCCAATGACACAAAACACCTATTGGATGCACAAAATTGGTTAAAAACCCTAATTGGACAGGAATTAGCCTAGGCAGGACGAAAATGACCTAATTGTCCATCCAATGACACAAAAACACCTATTGGATGCACAAGATTGGTTAAAAACCTTAATTGGACAAGAATGAGCCTAGGGAGGACGAAAATGACCTATATGTTCATCCAATGACACAAAAACACCTATTGGATGCACAAGATTGGTTAGATACCTAGGGTGGACGAAAATGACCTAATTGGTCATCCAATGACACAAAAACACCAATTGGATGCACAAGATTGGTTAGAAACCCTAATTGGACAAAATTAAGTTTAGGGAGGACGAAAATGACCTAAATGTTCATCCAATGACACAAAAACACCTATCGGATGCACAAGATTGGTTAGAAACCCTAATTGGACAGGATTAAGTTTAGGGAGGACGAAAATGACCTAAATGTTAATCCAATGACAGAAAACACCTATTGGATGCACAAGATTGGTTAAACACCCTAATTGGACATGAATTAGCCTAGGGAGGACGAAAATGACCTAATTCTTCATCCAATGACACAAAAACACCTATTGGATGTACAAGATTGGTTAGAAACCCTAATTGGACAAGATTAAGTGTAGGGAGGATGAAAATGACCTAAATGTTCATCCAATGACCCAAAACACCTATTGGATGCACTAGATTAGTTAAAAACCCTAATTGGACAAGATTAAGTGTAGGGAGGATGAAAATGACCTAAATGTTCATCCAATGACCCAAAACACCTATTGGATGCACAAGATTAGTTAAAAACCCTAATTGGACAAGATTAAGTGTAGGGAGGACGAAAATGACCTAAATATTCTTCCAATGACACAAAAACAACTATTGGATGCACAAGATTGGTTAAAAACCCTAATTGGACAAGAATAAGCCTAGGGAGAACGAAAATGACCTAATTGTTCATCAAATGACACAAAACACCTATTGGATGCACAAGATTGGTTAAAAACCCTAATTTGACAAGATTAAGTGTAGGGAGGACGAAAATGACCTAAATGTTCATCCAATGACACAAAAACACCTATTGAATGCACAAGATTGGTTAAAAACCCTAATTAGACAGGAATTAGCCTAGAAAGGACGAAAATGACCTAATTGTTCATCCAATGACACAAAACACCTATTGGATGCACAAGATTGGTTAAAAACCCTAATTGGATTAGATTAAGTGTAGGGAGGACGAAAATGACCTAAATGTTCATCCAATGACACAAAACACCTATTGGATGCACAAGATTGGTTAAAAACCCTAATTGGACAGGAATTAGCCTAGGCAGGACGAAAATGACCTAATTGTCCATCCAATGACACAAAAACACCTATTGGATGCACAAGATTGGTTAAAAACCTTAATTGGACAAGAATGAGCCTAGGGAGGACGAAAATGACCTATATGTTCATCCAATGACACAAAAACACCTATTGGATGCACAAGATTGGTTAAAAACCCTAATTGGACAGGAATTAGCCTAGGCAGGACGAAAATGACCTAATTGTTCATCCAATGACACAAAACACCTATTGGATGCACAAGATTGGTTAAAAACCCTAATTGGATTAGATTAAGTGTAGGGAGGACGAAAATGACCTAAATGTTCATCCAATGACACAAAACACCTATTGGATGCACAAGATTGGTTAAAAACCCTAATTGGACAGGAATTAGCCTAGGCAGGACGAAAATGACCTAATTGTCCCTCCAATGACACAAAAACACCTATTGGATGCACAAGATTGGTTAAAAACCTTAATTGGACAAGAATGAGCCTAGGGAGGACGAAAATGACCTATATGTTCATCCAATGACACAAAAACACCTATTGGATGCACAAGATTGGTTAGAAACCTAGGGTGGACGAAAACTACCTAATTGGTCATCCAATGACACAAAAACACCAATTGGATGCACAAGATTGGTTAGAAACCCTAATTGGACAAAATTAAGTTTAGCGAGGACGAAAATGACCTAAATGTTCACCCAATGACACAAAAACACCTATCGGATGCACAAGATTGGTTAGAAACCCTAATTGGACAGGATTAAGTTTAGGGAGGACGAAAATGACCTAAATGTTAATCCAATGACAGAAAACACCTATCGGATGCACAAGATTGGTTAAACACCCTAATTGGACATGAATTAGCCTAGGGAGGACGAAAATGACCTAATTCTTCATCCAATGACACAAAAACACCTATTGGATGTACAAGATTGGTTAGAAACCCTAATTGGACAAGATTAAGTGTAGGGAGGATGAAAATGACCTAAATGTTCATCCAATGACCCAAAACACCTATTGGATGCACAAGATTAGTTAAAAACCCTAATTGGACAAGATTAAGTGTAGGGAGGACGAAAATGACCTAAATGTTCATCCAATGACACAAAACACCCATTGGATGCACAAAATTGGTTAAAAACCCTAATTGGACAGGAATTAGCCTAGGGAGGACGAAAATGACCTAATTCTTCATCCAATGACACAAAAACACCTATTGGATGTACAAGATTGGTTACAAACCCTAATTGGACAAGATTAAGTGTAGGGAGGATGAAAATGACCTAAATGTTCATCCAATGACCCAAAACACCTATTGGATGCACAAGATTAGTTAAAAACCCTAATTGGACAAGATTAAGTGTAGGGAGGACGAAAATAACCTAAATATTCTTCCAATGACACAAAAACAACTATTGGATGCACAAGATTGGTTAAAAACCCTAATTGGACAAGAATAAGCCTAGGGAGAACGAAAATGACCTAATTGTTCATCAAATGACACAAAACACCTATTGGATGCACAAGATTGGTTAAAAACCCTAATTTGACAAGATTAAGTGTAGGGAGGACGAAAATGACCTAAATGTTCATCCAATGACACAAAAACACCTATTGGATGCACAAGATTGGTTAAAAACCCTAATTGGACAGGAATTAGCCTAGGCAGGACGAAAATGACCTAATTGT
>JBBPBS010000437.1:685321-709168 GCA_037974835.1 Cicer judaicum
TCCAATGACACAAAAACACCTATTGGATGCACAAGATTGGTTAAAAACCTTAATTGGACAAGAATGAGCCTAGGGAGGACGAAAATGACCTATATGTTCATCCAATGACACAAAAACACCTATTGGATGCACAAGATTGGTTAAAAACCCTAATTGGATTAGATTAAGTGTATGGAGGACGAAAATGACCTAAATGTTCATCCAATGACACAAAACACCTATTGGATGCACAAGATTGGTTAAAAACCCTAATTGGACAAGAATTAGCCTAGGGAGGACGAAAATGACCTAATTGTTCATCCAATGACACAAAAACACCTATCGGATGCACAAGATTGGTTAGAAACCCTAATTGGACAAGATTAAGTGTAGAGAGGACGAAAATGACCTAAATGTTCATCGGATGACACAAAACACCTAATGGATGCACAATATTGGTTAAAAACCCTAATTGGACAAGAATTTGCCTAGGGAGGACGAAAATGACCTAAATGTTCATCCAATGACACAAAAACACCCATTGGATGAACAAGATTGGTTAAAAACCCTAATTGGACAAGATTAAGTGTAGGGAGGACGAAAATGACCTAAATGTTCATCCAATGGCACAAAACACCAATTAAATGCACAAGATTGGTTAAAAACCCTAATTGGACAAGAATTAGCCTAGGGAGGACGAAAATTACCTACGTGTGCATCCAATGACACAAAACACCTATTGGATGCACAAGATTTGTTAAAAACCCTAATTGGACAAGAATTATTCTAGGGAGGACGAAAATGACCTAATTGTTCATCCAATGACACAAAAACACCAATTGGATGCACAAGATTGGTTAGAAACCCTAATTGGACAAGATTAAGTGTAGGGAGGACGAAAATGACCTAAATGTTCATCCAATGACACAAAACACCTATTGGATGCACAAGATTGGTTAAAAACCCTAATTGGACAAGAATAAGCCTAGGGAGAACGAAAATGACCTAATTGTTCATCAAATGACACAAAACACCTATTGGATGCACAAGATTGGTTAAAAACCCTAATTTGACAAGATTAAGTGTAGGGAGGACGAAAATGACCTAAATGTTCATCCAATGACACAAAAACACCTATTGGATGCACAAGATTGGTTAAAAACCCTAATTGGACAGGAATTAGCCTAGGCAGGACGAAAATGACCTAATTGTCCATCCAATGACACAAAAACACCTATTGGATGCACAAGATTGGTTAAAAACCTTAATTGGACAGGAATTAGCCTAGGCAGGACGAAAATGACCTAATTGTTCATCCAATGACACAAAACACCTATTGGATGCACAAGATTGGTTAAAAACCCTAATTGGATTAGATTAAGTGTAGGGAGGACGAAAATGACCTAAATGTTCATCCAATGACACAAAACACCTATTGGATGCACAAGATTGGTTAAAAACCCTAATTGGACAGGAATTAGCCTAGGCAGGACGAAAATGACCTAATTGTCCCTCCAATGACACAAAAACACCTATTGGATGCACAAGATTGGTTAAAAACCTTAATTGGACAAGAATGAGCCTAGGGAGGACGAAAATGACCTATATGTTCATCCAATGACACAAAAACACCTATTGGATGCACAAGATTGGTTAGAAACCTAGGGTGGACGAAAACTACCTAATTGGTCATCCAATGACACAAAAACACCAATTGGATGCACAAGATTGGTTAGAAACCCTAATTGGACAAAATTAAGTTTAGCGAGGACGAAAATGACCTAAATGTTCACCCAATGACACAAAAACACCTATCGGATGCACAAGATTGGTTAGAAACCCTAATTGGACAGGATTAAGTTTAGGGAGGACGAAAATGACCTAAATGTTAATCCAATGACAGAAAACACCTATCGGATGCACAAGATTGGTTAAACACCCTAATTGGACATGAATTAGCCTAGGGAGGACGAAAATGACCTAATTCTTCATCCAATGACACAAAAACACCTATTGGATGTACAAGATTGGTTAGAAACCCTAATTGGACAAGATTAAGTGTAGGGAGGATGAAAATGACCTAAATGTTCATCCAATGACCCAAAACACCTATTGGATGCACAAGATTAGTTAAAAACCCTAATTGGACAAGATTAAGTGTAGGGAGGACGAAAATGACCTAAATATTCTTCCAATGACACAAAAACAACTATTGGATGCACAAGATTGGTTAAAAACCCTAATTGGACAAGAATAAGCCTAGGGAGAACGAAAATGACCTAATTGTTCATCAAATGACACAAAACACCTATTGGATGCACAAGATTGGTTAAAAACCCTAATTTGACAAGATTAAGTGTAGGGAGGACGAAAATGACCTAAATGTTCATACAATGACACAAAAACACCTATTGGATGCACAAGATTGGTTAAAAACCCTAATTGGACAGGAATTAGCCTAGGCAGGACGAAAATGACCTAATTGTTCATCCAATGACACAAAACACCTATTGGATGCACAAGATTGGTTAAAAACCCTAATTGGATTAGATTAAGTGTATGGAGGACGAAAATGACCTAAATGTTCATCCAATGACACAAAACACCTATTGGATGCACAAGATTGGTTAAAAACCCTAATTGGACAGGAATTAGCCTAGGCAGGACGAAAATGACCTAATTGTCCATCCAATGACACAAAAACACCTATTGGATGCACAAGATTGGTTAAAAACCTTAATTGGACAAGAATGAGCTTAGGGAGGACGAAAATGACCTAAATGTTCATCCAATGACACAAAAACACCTATTGGATGCACAAGATTGGTTAAAAACCCTAATTGGATTAGATTAAGTGTAGGGAGGACGAAAATGACCTAAATGTTCATCCAATGACACAAAACACCTATTGGATGCACAAGATTGGTTAAAAACCCTAATTGGACAGGAATTAGCCTAGGCAGGACGAAAATGACCTAATTGTCCATCCAATGACACAAAAACACCTATTGGATGCACAAGATTGGTTAGAAACCCTAATTGGACAAGATTAAGTTTAGGGAGGACGAAAATGACCTAAATGTTCATCCAATGACACAAAAACACCTATTGGATGCACAAGATTGGTTAAAAACCCTAATTGGACAAGATTAAGTGTAGGGAGGACGAAAATGACCTAAATGTTCATCCAATGACCCAAAACACCTATTGGATGCACAAGATTAGTTAAAAACCCTAATTGGACAAGATTAAGTGTAGGGAGGACGAAAATGACCTAAATATTCTTCCAATGACACAAAAACAACTATTGGATGCACAAGATTGGTTAAAAACCCTAATTGGACAAGAATAAGCCTAGGGAGAACGAAAATGACCTAATTGTTCATCAAATGACACAAAACACCTATTGGATGCACAAGATTGGTTAAAAACCCTAATTTGACAAGATTAAGTGTAGGGAGGATGAAAATGACCTAAATGTTCATCCAATGACCCAAAACACCTATTGGATGCACAAGATTAGTTAAAAACCCTAATTGGACAAGATTAAGTGTAGGGAGGATGAAAATGACCTAAATGTTCATCCAATGACCCAAAACACCTATTGGATGCACAAGATTAGTTAAAAACCCTAATTGGACAAGATTAAGTGTAGGGAGGACGAAAATGACCTAAATATTCTTCCAATGACACAAAAACAACTATTGGATGCACAAGATTGGTTAAAAACCCTAATTGGACAAGAATAAGCCTACGGAGAACGAAAATGACCTAATTGTTCATCAAATGACACAAAACACCTATTGGATGCACAAGATTGGTTAAAAACCCTAATTTGACAAGATTAAGTGTAGGGAGGACGAAAATGACCTAAATGTTCATCCAATGACACAAAAACACCTATTGGATGCACAAGATTGGTTAAAAACCCTAATTGGACAGGAATTAGCCTAGGCAGGACGAAAATGACCTAATTGTTCATCCAATGACACAAAACACCTATTGGATGCACAAGATTGGTTAAAAACCTTAATTGGACAAGAATGAGCCTAGGGAGGACGAAAATGACCTAAATGTTCATCCAATGACACAAAACACCTATTGGATGCACAAGATTGGTTAAAAACCCTAATTGGACAAGATTAAGTGTAGGGAGGACGAAAATGACCTAAATGTTCATCCAATGACACAAAACACCTATTGGATGCACAAGATTGGTTAAAAACCCTAATTGGACAGGAATTAGCCTAGGCAGGACGAAAATGACCTAATTGTCCATCTAATGACACAAAAACACCTATTGGATGCACAAAATTGGTTAGAAACCCTAATTGGACAAGATTAAGTTTAGGGAGGACGAAAATGACCTAAATGTTCATCCAATGACACAAAACACCTATTGGATGCACAAGATTGGTTAAAAACCCTAATTGGACAAGAATTAGCCTAGGGAGGACGAAAATGACCTAATTGTTCATCCAATGACACAAAAAAACCTACTGGATGCACCTAATTGGTTAGAAACCCTAATTGGACAAGATAAAGTTTAGGGAGGACGAAAATGACCTAAATGTTCATCCAATGACACAAAACACCTATTGGAACCACAAGATTGGTTAAAAACCCTAATTGGACAAGATTAAGTGTAAGGAGGACGAAAATGACATAAATATTCATCCAATGACACAAAAACACCTATTGGATGCACAAGATTGGTTAAAAACCCTAATTGGACAACATTAAGTTTAGGGAGGACGAAAATGACCTAAATGTTCATCCAATGACACAAAACACCTATTGGATGCACAAGATTGGTTAGAAACCCTAATTGGACTAGATTAAGTTTAGGGAGGACGAAAATGACCTAAAATGTTCATCCAACGACACAAAACACCTATTGAATGCACAAGATTGGTTAAAAACCCTAATTGGACAAGAATTAGCCTAGGGAGGACGAAAATGACCTAACTGTTCATCAAATGATACAAAAACACCTATTGGAAGTACAAGACTGGTTAGAAACCCTAATTGGACAAGATTAAGTGTAGGGAGTAGGAAAATGACATAAATATTCATCCAATGACACAAAAACACCTATTGGATGCACAAGATTGATTAAAAACCCTAATTGGACAAGAATTAGCCTAGGTTGGACGAAAATGACGTAAATGTTCATCCAATGACACAAAAACACCTATTGGATGCACAAGATTGGTTAAAAACCCTAATTGGACAAGAATTAGCCTAGGGAGGACGAAAATGACCTAAATGTTCATCCAATGACACAAAACACCTATTGGATCCACAAGATTTGTTAAAAACCCTAATTGGACAAGATTAAGTGTAGGGAGAACGAAAATGATTGGTTAAAAACCCTAATTGGACAAGATTAAGTGTAGGGAGGACGAACATGACATAAATATTCATCCAATGACACAAAAACACCTATTGGATGCACAAGATTGGTTAAAACCCCTAATTGGACAAGATTAAGTGTAGGGAGTACGAAAATGACATAAATATTCATCCAATGACACAAAAACACCTATTGGATGCACAAGATTGGTTAAAAACCCTAATTGGACAAGAATTAGCCTAGGGAGGACGAAAATGACCTAAATGTTCATCCAATGACACAAAAACACCTATTGGATGCACAAGATTGGTTAGAAACCCTAATTGGACAAGATTAAGTTTAGGGAGGACGAAAATGACCTAAATGTTCATCCAATGACACAAAACACCTATTGGATGCACAAGATTAGTTAAAAACCCTACTTGGACAAGATTAAGTGTAGGGAGGACCAAAATGACCTAAATATTCTTCCAATGACACAAAAACACCCATTGGATGCACAAGATTGGAATGAAACCCTAATTGGACAAGAATAAGCCTAGGTATGACAAAAATGACATAATTGTTCATCCAATGACACAAAACACCTATTGGATGCACAAGATTGGTTAGAAACCCTAATTGGACAAGATTAAGTGTAGGGAGGATGAAAATGACCTAAATGTTCATCCAATGACCCAAAACACCTATTGGATGCACAAGATTAGTTAAAAACCCTAATTGGACAAGATTAAGTGTAGGGAGGATGAAAATGACCTAAATGTTCATCCAATGACCCAAAACACCTATTGGATGCACAAGATTAGTTAAAAACCCTAATTGGATTAGATTAAGTGTAGGGAGGACGAAAATGACCTAAATGTTCATCCAATGACACAAAACACCTATTGGATGCACAAGATTGGTTAAAAACCCTAATTGGACAGGAATTAGCCTAGGCAGGACGAAAATGACCTAATTGTCCATCCAATGACACAAAAACACCTATTGGATGCACAAGATTGGTTAAAAACCTTAATTGGACAAGAATGAGCCTAGGGAGGACGAAAATGACCTATATGTTCATCCAATGACACAAAAACACCTATTGGATGCACAAGATTGGTTAGAAACCTAGGGTGGACGAAAATGACCTAATTGGTCATCCAATGACACAAAAACACCAATTGGATGCACAAGATTGGTTAGAAACCCTAATTGGACAAAATTAAGTTTAGGGAGGACGAAAATGACCTAAATGTTCATCCAATGACACAAAAACACCTATCGAATGCACAAGATTGGTTAGAAACCCTAATTGGACAGGATTAAGTTTAGGGAGGACGAAAATGACCTAAATGTTAATCCAATGACAGAAAACACCTATTGGATGCACAAGATTGGTTAAACACCCTAATTGTACATGAATTAGCCTAGGGAGGACGAAAATGACCTAATTCTTCATCCAATGACACAAAAACACCTATTGGATGTACAAGATTGGTTAGAAACCCTAATTGGACAAGATTAAGTGTAGGGAGGATGAAAATGACCTAAATGTTCATCCAATGACCCAAAACACCTATTGGATGCACAAGATTAGTTAAAAACCCTAATTGGACAAGATTAAGTGTAGGGAGGATGAAAATGACCTAAATGTTCATCCAATGACCCAAAACACCTATTGGATGCACAAGATTAGTTAAAAACCCTAATTGGACAAGATTAAGTGTAGGGAGGACGAAAATGACCTAAATGTTCATCCAATGACACAAAACACCCATTGGATGCACAAAATTGGTTAAAAACCCTAATTGGACAGGAATTAGCCTAGGCAGGACGAAAATGACCTAATTGTCCATCCAATGACACAAAAACACCTATTGGATGCACAAGATTGGTTAAAAACCTTAATTGGACAAGAATGAGCCTAGGGAGGACGAAAATGACCTATATGTTCATCCAATGACACAAAACACAAAATTGGATGCACAAGATTGGTTAGAAACCTAGGGTGGACGAAAATGACCTAATTGGTCATCCAATGACACAAACACCAATTGGATGCACAAGATTGGTTAGAAACCCTAATTGGACAAAATTAAGTTTAGGGAGGACGAAAATGACCTAAATGTTCATCCAATGACACAAAAACACCTATCGGATGCACAAGATTGGTTAGAAACCCTAATTGGACAGGATTAAGTTTAGGGAGGACGAAAATGACCTAAATGTTAATCCAATGACAGAAAACACCTATTGGATGCACAAGATTGGTTAAACACCCTAATTGGACATGAATTAGCCTAGGGAGGACGAAAATGACCTAATTCTTCATCCAATGACACAAAAACACCTATTGGATGTACAAGATTGGTTAGAAACCCTAATTGGACAAGATTAAGTGTAGGGAGGATGAAAATGACCTAAATGTTCATCCAATGACCCAAAACACCTATTGGATGCACAAGATTAGTTAAAAACCCTAATTGGACAAGATTAAGTGTAGGGAGGATGAAAATGACCTAAATGTTCATCCAATGACACAAAAACACCTATCGGATGCACAAGATTGGTTAGAAACCCTAATTGGACAGGATTAAGTTTAGGGAGGACGAAAATGACCTAAATGTTAATCCAATGACAGAAAACACCTATTGGATGCACAAGATTGGTTAAACACCCTAATTGGACATGAATTAGCCTAGGGAGGACGAAAATGACCTAATTCTTCATCCAATGACACAAAAACACCTATTGGATGTACAAGATTGGTTACAAACCCTAATTGGACAAGATTAAGTGTAGGGAGGATGAAAATGACCTAAATGTTCATCCAATGACCCAAAACACCTATTGGATGCACAAGATTAGTTAAAAACCCTAATTGGACAAGATTAAGTGTAGGGAGGACGAAAATGACCTAAATATTCTTCCAATGACACAAAAACAACTATTGGATGCACAAGATTGGTTAAAAACCCTAATTGGACAAGAATAAGCCTAGGGAGAACGAAAATGACCTAATTGTTCATCAAATGACACAAAACACCTATTGGATGCACAAGATTGGTTAAAAACCCTAATTTGACAAGATTAAGTGTAGGGAGGACGAAAATGACCTAAATGTTCATACAATGACACAAAAACACCTATTGGATGCACAAGATTGGTTAAAAACCCTAATTGGACAGGAATTAGCCTAGGCAGGACGAAAATGACCTAATTGTTCATCCAATGACACAAAACACCTATTGGATGCACAAGATTGGTTAAAAACCCTAATTGGATTAGATTAAGTGTATGGAGGACGAAAATGACCTAAATGTTCATCCAATGACACAAAACACCTATTGGATGCACAAGATTGGTTAAAAACCCTAATTGGACAGGAATTAGCCTAGGCAGGACGAAAATGACCTAATTGTCCCTCCAATGACACAAAAACACCTATTGGATGCACAAGATTGGTTAAAAACCTTAATTGGACAAGAATGAGCCTAGGGAGGACGAAAATGACCTATATGTTCATCCAATGACACAAAAACACCTATTGGATGCACAAGATTGGTTAGAAACCTAGGGTGGACGAAAACTACCTAATTGGTCATCCAATGACACAAAAACACCAATTGGATGCACAAGATTGGTTAGAAACCCTAATTGGACAAAATTAAGTTTAGCGAGGACGAAAATGACCTAAATGTTCACCCAATGACACAAAAACACCTATCGGATGCACAAGATTGGTTAGAAACCCTAATTGGACAGGATTAAGTTTAGGGAGGACGAAAATGACCTAAATGTTAATCCAATGACAGAAAACACCTATCGGATGCACAAGATTGGTTAAACACCCTAATTGGACATGAATTAGCCTAGGGAGGACGAAAATGACCTAATTCTTCATCCAATGACACAAAAACACCTATTGGATGTACAAGATTGGTTAGAAACCCTAATTGGACAAGATTAAGTGTAGGGAGGATGAAAATGACCTAAATGTTCATCCAATGACCCAAAACACCTATTGGATGCACAAGATTAGTTAAAAACCCTAATTGGACAAGATTAAGTGTAGGGAGGATGAAAATGACCTAAATGTTCATTCAATGACACAAAAACACCTATTGGATGCACAATATTGGTTAGAAAACCTAATTGGACAAGATTAAGTTTAGGGAGGACGAAAATGACCTAAATGTTCATCCAATGACACAAAACACCTATTGGATGCACAAGATTAGTTAAAAACCCTACTTGGACAAGATTAAGTGTAGGGACGACGAAAATGACCTAAATATTCTTCCAATGACACAAAAACACCCATTGGATGCACAAGATTGGAATGAAACCCTAATTGGACAAGAATAAGCCTAGGTATGACAAAAATGACCTAATTGTTCATCCAATGACACAAAAACACCTATTGGATGCACAAGATTAGTTATAAACCCTAATTGGACAAGATTAAGTTTAGGGAGGACGAAAATGACCTAAATGTTCATCCAATGACAAAAAACACCTATTGGATGCACAAGATTGGTTAAAAACCCTAATTGGACCAGAATTAGCCTAGGGAGGACGAAAATGACCTAATTGTTCATCCAATGACACAAAAACACCTATTGGATGCACAAGATTGGTTAGAAACCCTAATTGGACAAAATTAAGTTTAGGGAGGACGAAAATGACCTAAATGTTCATCCAATGACACAAAAACACCTATTGGATGCACAAGATTGGTTGGAAACGTTAATTGGACAAGATTAAGTTTAGGGAGGACGAAACTGACCTAAATGTTCATTCAATGACACAAAACACCTATTGGATGCACAAGATTAGTTAAAAACCCTAATTGGACAAGAATTAGCCTAAGGAGGACGAAAATGATCTAATTGTTCATCCAATGACACAAAAACACCTATTGGATGCACAAGTTTGGTTAGAAACCCTAATTGGACAAGATTAAGTTTAGCGAGGACGAAAATGACGTAAATGTTCATCCAATGACAAAAAACACGTATTGGATGCACAAGATTGGTTAAAAACCCTAATTGGACAAGAATTAGCCTAGGGAGGACGAAAATGACCTAATTGTTTATCCAATGACACAAAAACACCTATTGGATGCACAAGATTGGTTAAAAACCCTAATTGGACAAGATTAAGTGTAGGGATGACGAAAATGACCTAAATGTTCATCCAATGACACAAAACACCTATTGGATGCACAAGTTTGGTTAAAATCCCTAATTCGACAAGATTAAGTGTAGGGAGGACGAAAGTGACCTAAATATTCATCCAATGACACAAAAACACATATTGGATGCACAAGATTGGTTAAAAACCCTAATTGGACAAGAATTAGACTAGGGAGGATGAAAACGACCTAATTGTTCATCCAATGACACAAAAATACCTATTGAATGCACAAGATTGGTTAGAAACCCTAATTGGACAAAATTAAGTTTAGGGAGGACGAAAATGACCTAAATGTTCATCCAATGACACAAAAACACCTATTGGATGCACAAGATTGGTTGGAAACGTTAATTGGACAAGATTAAGTTTAGGGAGGACGAAACTGACCTAAATGTTCATTCAATGACACAAAACACCTATTGGATGCACAAGATTAGTTAAAAACCCTAATTGGACAAGAATTAGCCTAGGGAGGACGAAAATGATCTAATTGTTCATCCAATGACACAAAAACACCTATTGGATGCACAAGTTTGGTTAGAAACCCTAATTGGACAAGATTAAGTTTAGCGAGGACGAAAATGACGTAAATGTTCATCCAATGACAAAAAACACGTATTGGATGCACAAGATTGGTTAAAAACCCTAATTGGACAAGAATTAGCCTAGGGAGGACGAAAATGACCTAATTGTTCATCCAATGACACAAAAACACCTATTGGATGCACAAGATTGGTTAAAAACCCTAATTGGACAAGATTAAGTTTAGGGAGGACGAAAATGACGTAAATGTTCATCCAATGACAAAAGACACCTATTGGATGCACAAGATTGGTTAAAAACCCTAATTGGACAAGAATTAGCCTAGGGAGGACGAAAATGACCTAATTGTTCATCCAATGACACAAAAACACCTATTGGATGCACAAGATTGGTTAAAAACCCTAATTGGACAAGATTAAGTGTAGGGATGACGAAAATGACCTAAATGTTCATCCAATGACACAAAACACCTATTGGATGCACAAGTTTGGTTAAAAACCATAATTCGACAAGATTAAGTGTAGGGAGGACGAAAGTGACCTAAATATTCATCCAATGACACAAAAACACATATTGGATGCACAAGATTGGTTAAAAACCCTAATTGGACAAGAATTAGACTAGGGAGGATGAAAACGACCTAATTGTTCATCCAATGACACAAAAATACCTATTGGATGCACAAGATTGGTTAGAAACCCTAATTGGACAAAATTAAGTTTAGGGAGGACGAAAATGACCTAAATGTTCATCCAATGACACAAAAACACCTATTGGATGCACAAGATTGGTTGGAAACGCTAATTAGACAAGATTAAGTTTAGGGAGGACGAAACTGACCTAAATGTTCATTCAATGACACAAAAACACCTATTGGATGCACAATATTGGTTAGAAACCCTAATTGGACAAGATTAAGTTTAGGGAGGACGAAAATGACCTAAATGTTCATCCAATGACACAAAACACCTATTGGATGCACAAGATTAGTTAAAAACCCTACTTGGACAAGATTAAGTGTAGGGAGGACCAAAATGACCTAAATATTCTTCCAATGACACAAAAACACCCATTGGATGCACAAGATTGGAATGAAACCCTAATTGGACAAGAATAAGCCTAGGTATGACAAAAATGACATAATTGTTCATCCAATGACACAAAACACCTATTGGATGCACAAGATTGGTTAGAAACCCTAATTGGACAAGATTAAGTGTAGGGAGGATGAAAATGACCTAAATGTTCATCCAATGACCCAAAACACCTATTGGATGCACAAGATTAGTTAAAAACCCTAATTGGACAAGATTAAGTGTAGGGAGGATGAAAATGACCTAAATGTTCATCCAATGACCCAAAACACCTATTGGATGCACAAGATTAGTTAAAAACCCTAATTGGATTAGATTAAGTGTAGGGAGGACGAAAATGACCTAAATGTTCATCCAATGACACAAAACACCTATTGGATGCACAAGATTGGTTAAAAACCCTAATTGGACAGGAATTAGCCTAGGCAGGACGAAAATGACCTAATTGTCCATCCAATGACACAAAAACACCTATTGGATGCACAAGATTGGTTAAAAACCTTAATTGGACAAGAATGAGCCTAGGGAGGACGAAAATGACCTATATGTTCATCCAATGACACAAAAACACCTATTGGATGCACAAGATTGGTTAGAAACCTAGGGTGGACGAAAATGACCTAATTGGTCATCCAATGACACAAAAACACCAATTGGATGCACAAGATTGGTTAGAAACCCTAATTGGACAAAATTAAGTTTAGGGAGGACGAAAATGACCTAAATGTTCATCCAATGACACAAAAACACCTATCGAATGCACAAGATTGGTTAGAAACCCTAATTGGACAGGATTAAGTTTAGGGAGGACGAAAATGACCTAAATGTTAATCCAATGACAGAAAACACCTATTGGATGCACAAGATTGGTTAAACACCCTAATTGTACATGAATTAGCCTAGGGAGGACGAAAATGACCTAATTCTTCATCCAATGACACAAAAACACCTATTGGATGTACAAGATTGGTTAGAAACCCTAATTGGACAAGATTAAGTGTAGGGAGGATGAAAATGACCTAAATGTTCATCCAATGACCCAAAACACCTATTGGATGCACAAGATTAGTTAAAAACCCTAATTGGACAAGATTAAGTGTAGGGAGGATGAAAATGACCTAAATGTTCATCCAATGACCCAAAACACCTATTGGATGCACAAGATTAGTTAAAAACCCTAATTGGACAAGATTAAGTGTAGGGAGGACGAAAATGACCTAAATATTCTTCCAATGACACAAAAACAACTATTGGATGCACAAGATTGGTTAAAAACCCTAATTGGACAAGAATAAGCCTACGGAGAACGAAAATGACCTAATTGTTCATCAAATGACACAAAACACCTATTGGATGCACAAGATTGGTTAAAAACCCTAATTTGACAAGATTAAGTGTAGGGAGGACGAAAATGACCTAAATGTTCATCCAATGACACAAAAACACCTATTGGATGCACAAGATTGGTTAAAAACCCTAATTGGACAGGAATTAGCCTAGGCAGGACGAAAATGACCTAATTGTTCATCCAATGACACAAAACACCTATTGGATGCACAAGATTGGTTAAAAACCCTAATTGGATTAGATTAAGTGTAGGGAGGACGAAAATGACCTAAATGTTCATCCAATGACACAAAACACCTATTGGATGCACAAGATTGGTTAAAAACCCTAATTGGACAGGAATTAGCCTAGGCAGGACGAAAATGACCTAATTGTCCCTCCAATGACACAAAAACACCTATTGGATGCACAAGATTGGTTAAAAACCTTAATTGGACAAGAATGAGCCTAGGGAGGACGAAAATGACCTATATGTTCATCCAATGACACAAAAACACCTATTGGATGCACAAGATTGGTTAGAAACCTAGGGTGGACGAAAACTACCTAATTGGTCATCCAATGACACAAAAACACCAATTGGATGCACAAGATTGGTTAGAAACCCTAATTGGACAAAATTAAGTTTAGCGAGGACGAAAATGACCTAAATGTTCATCCAATGACACAAAAACACCTATCGGATGCACAAGATTGGTTAGAAACCCTAATTGGACAGGATTAAGTTTAGGGAGGACGAAAATGACCTAAATGTTAATCCAATGACAGAAAACACCTATTGGATGCACAAGATTGGTTAAACACCCTAATTGGACATGAATTAGCCTAGGGAGGACGAAAATGACCTAATTCTTCATCCAATGACACAAAAACACCTATTGGATGTACAAGATTGGTTAGAAACCCTAATTGGACAAGATTAAGTGTAGGGAGGATGAATATGACCTAAATGTTCATCCAATGACCCAAAACACCTATTGGATGCACAAGATTAGTTAAAAACCCTAATTGGACAAGATTAAGTGTAGGGAGGATGAAAATGACCTAAATGTTCATCCAATGACCCAAAACACCTATTGGATGCACAAGATTAGTTAAAAACCCTAATTGGACAAGATTAAGTGTAGGGAGGACGAAAATGACCTAAATATTCTTCCAATGACACAAAAACAACTATTGGATGCACAAGATTGGTTAAAAACCCTAATTGGACAAGAATAAGCCTAGGGAGAACGAAAATGACCTAATTGTTCATCAAATGACACAAAACACCTATTGGATGCACAAGATTGGTTAAAAACCCTAATTTGACAAGATTAAGTGTAGGGAGGATGAAAATGACCTAAATGTTCATCCAATGACCCAAAACACCTATTGGATGCACAAGATTAGTTAAAAACCCTAATTGGACAAGATTAAGTGTAGGGAGGATGAAAATGACCTAAATGTTCATCCAATGACCCAAAACACCTATTGGATGCACAAGATTAGTTAAAAACCCTAATTGGACAAGATTAAGTGTAGGGAGGATGAAAATGACCTAAATGTTCATTCAATGACACAAAAACACCTATTGGATGCACAATATTGGTTAGAAACCCTAATTGGACAAGATTAAGTTTAGGGAGGACGAAAATGACCTAAATGTTCATCCAATGACACAAAACACCTATTGGATGCACAAGATTAGTTAAAAACCCTACTTGGACAAGATTAAGTGTAGGGAGGACCAAAATGACCTAAATATTCTTCCAATGACACAAAAACACCCATTGGATGCACAAGATTGGAATGAAACCCTAATTGGACAAGAATAAGCCTAGGTATGACAAAAATGACATAATTGTTCATCCAATGACACAAAACACCTATTGGATGCACAAGATTGGTTAGAAACCCTAATTGGACAAGATTAAGTGTAGGGAGGATGAAAATGACCTAAATGTTCATCCAATGACCCAAAACACCTATTGGATGCACAAGATTAGTTAAAAACCCTAATTGGACAAGATTAAGTGTAGGGAGGATGAAAATGACCTAAATGTTCATCCAATGACCCAAAACACCTATTGGATGCACAAGATTAGTTAAAAACCCTAATTGGATTAGATTAAGTGTAGGGAGGACGAAAATGACCTAAATGTTCATCCAATGACACAAAACACCTATTGGATGCACAAGATTGGTTAAAAACCCTAATTGGACAGGAATTAGCCTAGGCAGGACGAAAATGACCTAATTGTCCATCCAATGACACAAAAACACCTATTGGATGCACAAGATTGGTTAAAAACCTTAATTGGACAAGAATGAGCCTAGGGAGGACGAAAATGACCTATATGTTCATCCAATGACACAAAAACACCTATTGGATGCACAAGATTGGTTAGAAACCTAGGGTGGACGAAAATGACCTAATTGGTCATCCAATGACACAAAAACACCAATTGGATGCACAAGATTGGTTAGAAACCCTAATTGGACAAAATTAAGTTTAGGGAGGACGAAAATGACCTAAATGTTCATCCAATGACACAAAAAGACCAATCGGATGCACAAGATTGGTTAGAAACCCTAATTGGACAGGATTAAGTTTAGGGAGGACGAAAATGACCTAAATGTTAATCCAATGACAGAAAACACCTATTGGATGCACAAGATTGGTTAAACAACCTAATTGGACATGAATTAGCCTAGGGAGGACGAAAATGACCTAATTCTTCATCCAATGACACAAAAACACCTATTGGATGTACAAGATTGGTTAGAAACCCTAATTGGACAAGATTAAGTGTAGGGAGGATGAAAATGACCTAAATGTTCATCCAATGACCCAAAACACCTATTGGATGCACAAGATTAGTTAAAAACCCAAATTGGACAAGATTAAGTGTAGGGAGAATGAAAATGACCTAAATGTTCATCCAATGACCCAAAACACCTATTGGATGCACAAGATTAGTTAAAAACCCTAATTGGACAAGATTAAGTGTAGGGAGGACGAAAATGACCTAAATATTCTTCCAATGACACAAAAACAACTATTGGATGCACAAGATTGGTTAAAAACCCTAATTGGACAAGAATAAGCCTAGGGAGAACGAAAATGACCTAATTGTTCATCAAATGACACAAAACACCTATTGGATGCACAAGATTGGTTAAAAACCCTAATTTGAATAGATTAAGTGTAGGGAGGACGAAAATGACCTAAATGTTCATCCAATGACACAAAAACACCTATTGGATGCACAAGATTGGTTAAAAACCCTAATTGGATTAGATTAGGTGTAGGGAGGACGAAAATGACCTAAATGTTCATCCAATGACACAAAACACCTATTGGATGCACAAGATTGGTTAAAAACCCTAATTGGACAGGAATTAGCCTAGGCAGGACGAAAATGACCTAATTGTCCATCCAATGACACAAAAACACCTATTGGATGCACAAGATTGGTTAAAAACCTTAATTGGACAAGAATGAGCCTAGGGAGGACGAAAATGACCTATATGTTCATCCAATGACACAAAAACACCTATTGGATGCACAAGATTGGTTAAAAACCCTAATTGGACAGGAATTAGCCTAGGCAGGACGAAAATGACCTAATTGTTCATCCAATGACACAAAACACCTATTGGATGCACAAGATTGGTTAAAAACCCTAATTGGATTAGATTAAGTGTAGGGAGGACGAAAATGACCTAAATGTTCATCCAATGACACAAAACACCTATTGGATGCACAAGATTGGTTAAAAACCCTAATTGGACAGGAATTAGCCTAGGCAGGACGAAAATGACCTAATTGTCCATCCAATGACACAAAAACACCTATTGGATGCACAAGATTGGTTAGAAACCCTAATTGGACAAGCATAAGCCTAGGGAGGACGAAAATGACCTAAATGTTCATCCAATGACACAAAACACCTATTGGATGCAAAAGATTAGTTAAAAACCCTACTTGGACAAGATTAAGTGTAGGGACGATGAAAATGACCTAAATATTCTTCCAATGACACAAAAACACCTATTGGATGCACAAGATTGGTTAACAACCTTAATTGGACAAGAATGAGCCTAGGGAGGACGAAAATGACCTATATGTTCATCCAATGACACAAAAACACCTATTGGATGCACAAGATTGGTTAGAAACCTAGGGTGGACGAAAATGACCTAATTGGTCATCCAATGACACAAAAACACCAATTGGATGCACAAGATTGGTTAGAAACCCTAATTGGACAAAATTAAGTTTAGGGAGGACGAAAATGACCTAAATGTTCATCCAATGACACAAAAAGACCTATCGGATGCACAAGATTGGTTAGAAACCCTAATTGGACAGGATTAAGTTTAGGGAGGACGAAAATGACCTAAATGTTAATCCAATGACAGAAAACACCTATTGGATGCACAAGATTGGTTAAACAACCTAATTGGACATGAATTAGCCTAGGGAGGACGAAAATGACCTAATTCTTCATCCAATGACACAAAAACACCTATTGGATGTACAAGATTGGTTAGAAACCCTAATTGGACAAGATTAAGTGTAGGGAGGATGAAAATGACCTAAATGTTCATCCAATGACCCAAAACACCTATTGGATGCACAAGATTAGTTAAAAACCCTAATTGGACAAGATTAAGTGTAGGGAGGATGAAAATGACCTAAATGTTCATCCAATGACCCAAAACACCTATTGGATGCACAAGATTAGTTAAAAACCCTAATTGGACAAGATTAAGTGTAGGGAGGACGAAAATGACCTAAATATTTTTCCAATGACACAAAAACAACTATTGGATGCACAAGATTGGTTAAAAACCCTAATTTGACAAGATTAAGTGTAGGGAGGACGAAAATGACCTAAATGTTCATCCAATGACACAAAAACACCTATTGGATGCACAAGATTGGTTAAAAACCCTAATTAGACAGGAATTAGCCTAGGCAGGACGAAAATGACCTAATTGTTCATCCAATGACACAAAACACCTATTGGATGCACAAGATTGGTTAAAAACCCTAATTGGATTAGATTAAGTGTAGGGAGGACGAAAATGACCTAAATGTTCATCCAATGACACAAAACACCTATTGGATGCACAAGATTGGTTAAAAACCCTAATTGGACAGGAATTAGCCTAGGCAGGACGAAAATGACCTAATTGTCCCTCCAATGACACAAAAACACCTATTGGATGCACAAGATTGGTTAAAAACCTTAATTGGACAAGAATGAGCCTAGGGAGGACGAAAATGACCTATATGTTCATCCAATGACACAAAAACACCTATTGGATGCACAAGATTGGTTAGAAACCTAGGGTGGACGAAAACTACCTAATTGGTCATCCAATGACACAAAAACACCAATTGGATGCACAAGATTGGTTAGAAACCCTAATTGGACAAAATTAAGTTTAGCGAGGACGAAAATGACCTAAATGTTCACCCAATGACACAAAAACACCTATCGGATGCACAAGATTGGTTAGAAACCCTAATTGGACAGGATTAAGTTTAGGGAGGACGAAAATGACCTAAATGTTAATCCAATGACAGAAAACACCTATCGGATGCACAAGATTGGTTAAACACCCTAATTGGACATGAATTAGCCTAGGGAGGACGAAAATGACCTAATTCTTCATCCAATGACACAAAAACACCTATTGGATGTACAAGATTGGTTAGAAACCCTAATTGGACAAGATTAAGTGTAGGGAGGATGAAAATGACCTAAATGTTCATCCAATGACCCAAAACACCTATTGGATGCACAAGATTAGTTAAAAACCCTAATTGGACAAGATTAAGTGTAGGGAGGACGAAAATGACCTAAATGTTCATCCAATGACCCAAAACACCTATTGGATGCACAAGATTAGTTAAAAACCCTAATTGGACAAGATTAAGTGTAGGGAGGACGAAAATGACCTAAATATTCTTCCAATGACACAAAAACAACTATTGGATGCACAAGATTGGTTAAAAACCCTAATTGGACAAGAATAAGCCTAGGGAGAACGAAAATGACCTAATTGTTCATCAAATGACACAAAACACCTATTGGATGCACAAGATTGGTTAAAAACCCTAATTTGACAAGATTAAGTGTAGGGAGGACGAAAATGACCTAAATGTTCATCCAATGACACAAAAACACCTATTGGATGCACAAGATTGGTTAAAAACCATAATTGGACAGGAATTAGCCTAGGCAGGACGAAAATGACCTAATTGTTCATCCAATGACACAAAACACCTATTGGATGCACAAGATTGGTTAAAAACCCTAATTGGATTAGATTAAGTGTAGGGAGGACGAAAATGACCTAAATGTTCATCCAATGACACAAAACACCTATTGGATGCACAAGATTGGTTAAAAACCCTAATTGGACAGGAATTAGCCTAGGCAGGACGAAAATGACCTAATTGTCCATCCAATGACACAAAAACACCTATAGGATGCACAAGATTGGTTAAAAACCTTAATTGGACAAGAATGAGCCTAGGGGGGACGAAAATGACCTATATGTTCATCCAATGACACAAAAACACCTATTGGATGCACAAGATTGGTTAGAAACCTAGGGTGGACGAAAATGACCTAAATGTTCATCCAATGACACAAAAACACCTATCGGATGCACAAGATTGGTTAGAAACCCTAATTGGACAGGATTAAGTTTAGCGAGGACGAAAATGACCTAAATGTTAATCCAATGACAGAAAACACCTATTGGATGCACAAGATTGGTTAAACACCCTAATTGGACATGAATTAGCCTAGGGAGGACGAAAATGACCTAAATGTTCATCCAATGACACAAAAACACCTATTGGATTTACAAGATTGGTTAAAAATCCTAATTGGACATGAATTAGCCTAGGGAGGACGAAAATGACCTAATTCTTCATCCAATGACACAAAAACACCTATTGGATGTACAAGATTGGTTAGAAACCCTAATTGGACAAGATTAAGTGTAGGGAGGATGAAAATGACCTAAATGTTCATCCAATGACCCAAAACACCTATTGGATGCACAAGATTAGTTAAAAACCCTAATTGGACAAGATTAAGTGTAGGGAGGATGAAAATGACCTAAATGTTCATCCAATGACCCAAAACACCTATTGGATGCACAAGATTAGTTAAAAACCCTAATTGGACAAGATTAAGTGTAGGGAGGACGAAAATGACCTAAATATTCTTCCAATGACACAAAAACAACTATTGGATGCACAAGATTGGTTAAAAACCCTAATTGGACAAGAATAAGCCTAGGGAGAACGAAAATGACCTAATTGTTCATCAAATGACACAAAACACCTATTGGATGCACAAGATTGGTTAAAAACCCTAATTTGACAAGAAATAGCCTAGGGAGGACGAAAATGACCTAATTGTTCATCCAATGACACAAAAACAACTATTTGATGCACAAGATTGGTTAGAAACCCTAATTGGACAAGATTAAGTTTAGGGAGGACGAAAATGACCTAAATGTTCATCCAATGACACAAAACACCTATTGGATGCACAAGATTAGTTAAAAACCCTACTTGGACAAGATTAAGTGTAGGGAGGACGAAAATGACCTAATTGTTCTTCCAATGACACAAAAACACCCATTGGATGCACAAGATTAAAATGAAACCCTAATTGGACAAGAATAAGCCTAGGTATGACAAAAATGACATAATTGTTCATCCAATGACACAAAACACCTATTGGATGCACAAGATTGTTTAAAAACCCTAATTGGACAAGATTAAGGGTAGGGAGGACGAAAATGACCTAAATGTTCATCCAATGACACAGAAGCACTTATTGGATGCACAAGATTGGTTAAAAACCCAAATTGGACAAGAATAAGCCTAGGGAGGACAAAAATGACCTAATTGTTCATCCAATGACACAAAACACCTATTGGATTTACAAGATTGGTTAAAAACCCTAATTGGACAAGATTAAGTGTAGGGAGGACGAAAATGACCTAAATATTCATCCAATGACACAAAAACACCTATTGGATGCACAAGATTGGTTAAAAACCCTAATTGGACAAGATTAAGTGTAGGGAGGACGAAAATGACCTAAATGTTCATCCAATGACACAAAAACACCTATTGGATGCACAAGATTGGTTAGAAACCCTAATTGGACAAAATTAAGTTTAGGGAGGACGAAAATGACCTAAATGTTCATCCAATGACACAAAAATACCTATTGGATGCACAAGATTGGTTGGAAACGCTGATTGGACAAGATTAAGTTTAGGGAGGACGAAACTGACCTAAATGTTCATTCAATGACACAAAACACCTATTGGATGCACAAGATTGTTTAAAAACCCAAATTGGACAAGAATAAGCCTAGGGAGGACAAAAATGACCTAATTGTTTATCCAATGACACAAAACACCTATTGGATTTAAAAGTTTGGTTAAAAACCCTAATTGGACAAGATTAAGTGTAGGGAGGACGAAAATGACCTAAATATTCATCCAATGACACAAAAATACATATTGGATGCACAAGATTGGTTAAAAACCCTAATTGGACAAGAATTAGCCTAGCGAGGATGAAAACGACCTAATTGTTCATCCAATGACACAAAAATACCTATTGGATGCACAAGATTGGTTAGAAACCCTAATTGGACAAAATTAAGTTTAGGGAGGACGAAAATGACCTAAATGTTCATCCAATGACACAAAAATACCTATTGGATGCACAAGATTGGTTAGAAACCCTAATTGGACAAAATTAAGTTTAGGGAGGACGAAAATGACCTAAATGTTCATCCAATGACACAAAAACACCTATTGGATGCACAAGATTGGTTGGAAACGCTAATTAGACAAGATTAAGTTTAGGGAGGACGAAACTGACCTAAATGTTCATTCAATGACACAAAAACACCTATTGGATGCACAATATTGGTTAGAAACCCTAATTGGACAAGATTAAGTTTAGGGAGGACGAAAATGACCTAAATGTTCATCCAATGACACAAAACACCTATTGGATGCACAAGATTAGTTAAAAACCCTACTTGGACAAGATTAAGTGTAGGGACGACGAAAATGACCTAAATATTCTTCCAATGACACAAAAACACCAATTGGATGCACAAGATTGGAATGAAACCCTAATTGGACAAGAATAAGCCTAGGTATGACAAAAATGACATAATTGTTCATCCAATGACACAAAACACCTATTGGATGCACAAGATTGTTTAAAAACCCTAATTGGACAAGATTAAGGGTAGGGAGGACGAAAATGACCTAAATGTTCATCCAATGACACAGAAACACTTATTGGATGCACAAGATTGGTTAAAAACCCAAATTGGACAAGAATAAGCCTAGGGAGGACAAAAATGACCTAATTGTTTATCCAATGACACAAAACACCTATTGGATTTAAAAGTTTGGTTAAAAACCCTAATTGGACAAGATTAAGTGTAGGGAGGACGAAAATGACCTAAATATTCATCCAATGACACAAAAACACCTATTGGATGCACAAGATTGGTTAAAAACCCTAATTGGACAAGAATTAAGCTAGGGAGGACGAAAATGACCTAATTTTTCATCCAATGACACAAAAACACCTATTGGATGCACAAGATTGGTTAGAAACCCTAATTTCACCAAATTAAGTTTAGGGAGGACGAAAATGACCTAAATGTTCATCCAATGACACAAAAACACCTATTGGATGCACAAGATTGGTTGGAAACGCTTATTGGACAAGATTAAGTTTAGGGAGGACGAAACTGACCTAAATGTTCATTCAATGACACAAAACACCTATTGGATGCACAAGTTTGGTTAGAAACCCTAATTGGACAAGATTAAGTTTAGGGAGGACGAAAATGACGTAAATGTTCATCCAATGACACAACACACCTATTGGATGCACAAGATTGGTTAGAAACCCTAATTGGACCAGATTAAGTTTAGGGAGGACGAAAATGACCTAAATGTTCATCCAATGACACAAAAACACCTATTGGATGCACAAGATTGGTTAAAAACCCTAATTGCACAAGATTAAGTGTAGGGAGGACGAAAATGACCTAAATGTTCATCCAATGACATAAAACACCTATTGGATGCACAAGTTTGGTTAAAAACCCTAATTCGACAAGATTAAGTGTAGGGAGGACGAAAGTGACCTAAATATTCATCCAATGACACAAAAACACATATTGGATGCACAAGATTGGTTAAAAACCCTAATTGGACAAGAATTAGCCTAGGGAGGATGAAAACGACCTAATTGTTCATCCAATGACACAAAAA
>JBBPBS010000437.1:709424-763454 GCA_037974835.1 Cicer judaicum
ACACCTATTGGATGCACAAGATTGGTTAAAAACCCTAATTGGACAAGATTAAGTGAATGGAGGACGAAAATGACCTAAATATTCTTCCAATGACACAAAAACACCCATTGGATGCACAAGATTGGTTAGAAACCCTAATTGGATCAGAATAAGCCTAGGGAGGATGAAAATCACCTAATTGTTCATCCAATGACTCAAAACACGTATGGGATGCACAAGATTGGTTAAAAACCCTAATTGGACAAGATTAAGTGTAGGGATGACGAAAATGACCTAAATGTTCATCCAATGACACAAAACACCTATTGGATGCACAAGTTTGGTTCGAAACCCTAATTGGACAAGATTAAGTTTAGGGAGGACGAAAATGACGTAAATGTTCATCCAATGACACAACACACCTATTGGATGCACAAGATTGGTTAGAAACCCTAATTGGACCAGATTAAGTTTAGGGAGGACGAAAATGACCTAAATGTTCATCCAATGACACAAAAACACCTATTGGATGCACAAGATTGGTTAAAAACCCTAATTGCACAAGATTAAGTGTAGGGATGACGAAAATGACCTAAATGTTCATCCAATGACATAAAACACCTATTGGATGCACAAGTTTGGTTAAAAACCCTAATTCGACAAGATTAAGTGTAGGGAGGACGAAAGTGACCTAAATATTCATCCAATGACACAAAAACACATATTGGATGCACAAGATTGGTTAAAAACCCTAATTGGACAAGAATTAGCCTAGGGACGATGAAAACGACCTAATTGTTCATCCAATGACACAAAAATACCTATTGGATGCACAAGATTGGTTAGAAACCCTAATTGGACAAAATTAAGTTTAGGGAGGACGAAAATGACCTAAATGTTCATCCAATGACACAAAACCACCTATTGGATGCACAAGATTGGTTGGAAACGCTAATTGGACAAGATTAAGTTTAGGGAGGACGAAACTGACCTAAATGTTCATTCAATGACACAAAACACCTATTGGATGCACAACATTGGTTAAAAACCCTAATGGGACAAGAATTAGCCTAGGGAGGACGAAAATGACCTAATTGTTCATCCAATGACACAAAAACACCTATTGGATGCACAATATTGGTTAGAAACCCTAATTGTACAAGATTAAGTGTAGGGAGGACGAAATTGACCTAAATGTTCATCCAATGACACAAAACACCTATTGGATGCACAAGATTGGTTAAAAACCCTAATTGGACAAGATTAAGTGAATGGAGGACGAAAATGACCTAAATATTCTTCCAATGACACAAAAACACCCATTGGATGCACAAGATTGGTTAGAAACCCTAATTGGATCAGAATAAGCCTAGGGAGGATGAAAATCACCTAATTGTTCATCCAATGACTCAAAACACGTATGGGATGCACAAGATTGGTTAAAAACCCTAATTGGACAAGATTAAGTGTAGGGATGACGAAAATGACCTAAATGTTCATCCAATGACACAAAACACCTATTGGATGCACAAGTTTGGTTCGAAACCCTAATTGGACAAGATTAAGTTTAGGGAGGACGAAAATGACGTAAATGTTCATCCAATGACACAACACACCTATTGGATGCACAAGATTGGTTAGAAACCCTAATTGGACCAGATTAAGTTTAGGGAGGACGAAAATGACCTAAATGTTCATCCAATGACACAAAAACACCTATTGGATGCACAAGATTGGTTAAAAACCCTAATTGCACAAGATTAAGTGTAGGGATGACGAAAATGACCTAAATGTTCATCCAATGACATAAAACACCTATTGGATGCACAAGTTTGGTTAAAAACCCTAATTCGACAAGATTAAGTGTAGGGAGGACGAAAGTGACCTAAATATTCATCCAATGACACAAAAACACATATTGGATGCACAAGATTGGTTAAAAACCCTAATTGGACAAGAATTAGCCTAGGGAGGATGAAAACGACCTAATTGTTCATCCAATGACACAAAAATACCTATTGGATGCACAAGATTGGTTAGAAACCCTAATTGGACAAAATTAAGTTTAGGGAGGACGAAAATGACCTAAATGTTCATCCAATGACACAAAAACACCTATTGGATGCACAAGATTGGTTGGAAACCCTAATTCGACAAGATTATGTGTAGGGAGGACGAAAGTGACCTAAATATTCATCCAATGACACAAAAACACATATTGGATGCACAAGATTGGTTAAAAACCCTAATTGGACAAGAATTAGCCTAGGGAGGATGAAAACGACCTAATTGTTCATCCAATGACACAAAAATACCTATTGGATGCACAAGATTGGTTAGAAACCCTAATTGGACAAAATTAAGTTTAGGGAGGACGAAAATGACCTAAATGTTCATCCAATGACACAAAACCACCTATTGGATGCACAAGATTGGTTGGAAACGCTAATTGGACAAGATTAAGTTTAGGGAGGACGAAACTGACCTAAATGTTCATTCAATGACACAAAACACCTATTGGATGCACAACATTGGTTAAAAACCCTAATGGGACAAGAATTAGCCTAGGGAGGACGAAAATGACCTAATTGTTCATCCAATGACACAAAAACACCTATTGGATGCACAATATTGGTTAGAAACCCTAATTGTACAAGATTAAGTGTAGGGAGGACGAAAATGACCTAAATGTTCATCCAATGACACAAAACACCTATTGGATGCACAAGATTGGTTAAAAACCCTAATTGGACAAGATTAAGTGAATGGAGGACGAAAATGACCTAAATATTCTTCCAATGACACAAAAACACCCATTGGATGCACAAGATTGGTTAGAAACCCTAATTGGATCAGAATAAGCCTAGGGAGGATGAAAATCACCTAATTGTTCATCCAATGACTCAAAACACGTATGGGATGCACAAGATTGGTTAAAAACCCTAATTGGACAAGATTAAGTGTAGGGATGACGAAAATGACCTAAATGTTCATCCAATGACACAAAACACCTATTGGATGCACAAGTTTGGTTAGAAACCCTAATTGGACAAGATTAAGTTTAGGGAGGACGAAAATGACGTAAATGTTCATCCAATGACACAACACACCTATTGGATGCACAAGATTGGTTAGAAACCCTAATTGGACCAGATTAAGTTTAGGGAGGACGAAAATGACCTAAATGTTCATCCAATGACACAAAAACACCTATTGGATGCACAAGATTGGTTAAAAACCCTAATTGGACAAGATTAAGTGTAGGGATGACGAAAATGACCTAAATGTTCATCCAATGACATAAAACACCTATTGGATGCACAAGTTTGGTTAAAAACCCTAATTCGACAAGATTATGTGTAGGGAGGACGAAAGTGACCTAAATATTCATCCAATGACACAAAAACACATATTGGATGCACAAGATTGGTTAAAAACCCTAATTGGACAAGAATTAGCCTAGGGAGGATGAAAACGACCTAATTGTTCATCCAATGACACAAAAATACCTATTGGATGCACAAGATTGGTTAGAAACCCTAATTGGACAAAATTAAGTTTAGGGAGGACGAAAATGACCTAAATGTTCATCCAATGACACAAAAACACCTATTGGATGCACAAGATTGGTTAAAAACCCTAATTGGACAAGATTAAGTGTAGGGATGACGAAAATGACCTAAATGTTCATCCAATGACATAAAACACCTATTGGATGCACAAGTTTGGTTAAAAACCCTAATTCGACAAGATTAAGTGTAGGGAGGACGAAAGTGACCTAAATATTCATCCAATGACACAAAAACACATATTGGATGCACAAGATTGGTTAAAAACCCTAATTGGACAAGAATTAGACTAGGGAGGATGAAAACGACCAAATTGTTCATCCAATGACACAAAAATACCTATTGGATGCACAAGATTGGTTAGAAACCCTAATTGGACAAAATTAAGTTTAGGGAGGACGAAAATGACCTAAATGTTCATCCAATGACACTAAAACACCTATTGGATGCACAGGATTGGTTGAAAACGCTAATTGGACAAGATTAAGTTTAGGGAGGACGAAACTGACCTAAATGTTCATTCAATGACACAAAAACACCTATTGGATGCACAAGATTTGTTAAAAACCCTAATTGGACAAGATTAAGTGTAGGGATGACGAAAATGACCTAAATGTTCATCCAATGACACAAAACACCTATTTGATGCACAAGTTTGGTTAAAAACCCTAATTCGACAAGATTAAGTGTAGGGAGGACGAAAGTGACCTAAATATTCATCCAATGACACAGAAACACTTATTGGATGCACAAGATTGGTTAAAAACCCAAATTGGACAAGAATAAGCCTAGGGAGGACAAAAATGACCTAATTGTTCATCCAATGACATAAAACACCTATTGGAATTACAAGATTGGTTAAAAACCCTAATTGGATAAGATTAAGTGTAGGGAGGACGAAAATGACCTAAATATTCATCCAATGACACAAAAACACCTATTGGATGCACAAGATTGGTTAAAAACCCTAATTGGACAAGAATTAACCTAGGGAGGACGAAAATGACCTAATTTTTCATCCAATGACACAAAAACACCTATTGGATGCACAAGATTGGTTAGAAACCCTAATTTCACCAAATTAAGTTTAGGGAGGACGAAAATGACCTAAATGTTCATCCAATGACACAAAAACACCTATTGGATGCACAAGATTGGTTGGAAACGCTTATTGGACAAGATTAAGTTTAGGGAGGACGAAACTGACCTAAATGTTCATTCAATGACACAAAACACCTATTGGATGCACAAGTTTGGTTAGAAACCCTAATTGGACAAGATTAAGTTTAGGGAGGACGAAAATGACGTAAATGTTCATCCAATGACACAACACACCTATTGGATGCACAAGATTGGTTAGAAACCCTAATTGGACCAGATTAAGTTTAGGGAGGACGAAAATGACCTAAATGTTCATCCAATGACACAAAAACACCTATTGGATGCACAAGATTGGTTAAAAACCCTAATTGCACAAGATTAAGTGTAGGGATGACGAAAATGACCTAAATGTTCATCCAATGACATAAAACACCTATTGGATGCACAAGTTTGGTTAAAAACCCTAATTCGACAAGATTAAGTGTAGGGAGGACGAAAGTGACCTAAATATTCATCCAATGACACAAAAACACATATTGGATGCACAAGATTGGTTAAAAACCCTAATTGGACAAGAATTAGCCTAGGGAGGATGAAAACGACCTAATTGTTCATCCAATGACACAAAAATACCTATTGGATGCACAAGATTGGTTAGAAACCCTAATTGGACAAAATTAAGTTTAGGGAGGACGAAAATGACCTAAATGTTCATCCAATGACACAAAAACACCTATTGGATGCACAAGATTGGTTGGAAACGCTGATTGGACAAGATTAAGTTTAGGGAGGACGAAACTGACCTAAATGTTCATTCAATGACACAAAACACCTATTGGATGCACAAGATTGTTTAAAAACCCTAATTGGACAAGATTAAGGGTACGGAGGACGAAAATGACCTAAATGTTCATCCAATGACACAGAAACACTTATTGGATGCACAAGATTGGTTAAAAACCCAAATTGGACAAGAATAAGCCTAGGGAGGACAAAAATGACCTAATTGTTTATCCACTGACACAAAACACCTATTGGATTTAAAAGTTTGGTTAAAAACCCTAATTGGACAAGATTAAGTGTAGGGAGGACGAAAATGACCTAAATATTCATCCAATGACACAAAAACACCTATTGGATGCACAAGATTGGTTAAAAACCCTAATTGGACAAGAATTAACCTAGGGAGGACGAAAATGACCTAATTTTTCATCCAATGACACAAAAACACCTATTGGATGCACAAGATTAGTTAGAAACCCTAATTTCACCAAATTAAGTTTAGGGAGGACGAAAATGACCTAAATGTTCATCCAATGACACAAAAACACCTATTGGATGCACAAGATTGGTTGGAAACGCTTATTAGACAAGATTAAGTTTAGGGAGGACGAAACTGACCTAAATGTTCATTCAATGACACAAAACACCTATTGGATGCACAAGTTTGGTTAGAAACCGTAATTGGACAAGATTAAGTTTAGGGAGGACGAAAATGACGTAAATGTTCATCCAATGACACAACACACCTATTGGATGCACAAGATTGTTTAGAAACCCTAATTGGACCAGATTAAGTTTAGGGAGGACGAAAATGACCTAAATGTTCATCCAATGACACAAAAACACCTATTGGATGCACAAGATTGGTTAAAAACCCTAATTGGACAAGATTAAGTGTAGGGATGACGAAAATGACCTAAATGTTCATCCAATGACATAAAACACCTATTGGATGCACAAGTTTGGTTAAAAACCCTAATTCGACAAGATTATGTGTAGGGAGGACGAAAGTGACCTAAATATTCATCCAATGACACAAAAACACATATTGGATGCACAAGATTGGTTAAAAACCCTAATTGGACAAGAATTAGCCTAGGGAGGATGAAAACGACCTAATTGTTCATCCAATGACACAAAAATACCTATTGGATGCACAAGATTGGTTAGAAACCCTAATTGGACAAAATTAAGTTTAGGGAGGACGAAAATGACCTAAATGTTCATCCAATGACACAAAACCACCTATTGGATGCACAAGATTGGTTGGAAACGCTAATTGGACAAGATTAAGTTTAGGGAGGACGAAACTGACCTAAATGTTCATTCAATGACACAAAACACCTATTGGATGCACAACATTGGTTAAAAACCCTAATGGGACAAGAATTAGCCTAGGGAGGACGAAAATGACCTAATTGTTCATCCAATGACACAAAAACACCTATTGGATGCACAATATTGGTTAGAAACCCTAATTGTACAAGATTAAGTGTAGGGAGGACGAAAATGACCTAAATGTTCATCCAATGACACAAAACACCTATTGGATGCACAAGATTGGTTAAAAACCCTAATTGGACAAGATTAAGTGAATGGAGGACGAAAATGACCTAAATATTCTTCCAATGACACAAAAACACCCATTGGATGCACAAGATTGGTTAGAAACCCTAATTGGATCAGAATAAGCCTAGGGAGGATGAAAATCACCTAATTGTTCATCCAATGACTCAAAACACGTATGGGATGCACAAGATTGGTTAAAAACCCTAATTGGACAAGATTAAGTGTAGGGATGACGAAAATGACCTAAATGTTCATCCAATGACACAAAACACCTATTGGATGCACAAGTTTGGTTAGAAACCCTAATTGGACAAGATTAAGTTTAGGGAGGACGAAAATGACGTAAATGTTCATCCAATGACACAACACACCTATTGGATGCACAAGATTGGTTAGAAACCCTAATTGGACCAGATTAAGTTTAGGGAGGACGAAAATGACCTAAATGTTCATCCAATGACACAAAAACACCTATTGGATGCACAAGATTGGTTAAAAACCCTAATTGCACAAGATTAAGTGTAGGGATGACGAAAATGACCTAAATGTTCATCCAATGACATAAAACACCTATTGGATGCACAAGTTTGGTTAAAAACCCTAATTCGACAAGATTAAGTGTAGGGAGGACGAAAGTGACCTAAATATTCATCCAATGACACAAAAACACATATTGGATGCACAAGATTGGTTAAAAACCCTAATTGGACAAGAATTAGCCTAGGGAGGATGAAAACGACCTAATTGTTCATCCAATGACACAAAAATACCTATTGGATGCACAAGATTGGTTAGAAACCCTAATTGGACAAAATTAAGTTTAGGGAGGACGAAAATGACCTAAATGTTCATCCAATGACACAAAAACACCTATTGGATGCACAAGATTGGTTAAAAACCCTAATTGCACAAGATTAAGTGTAGGGATGACGAAAATGACCTAAATGTTCATCCAATGACATAAAACACCTATTGGATGCACAAGTTTGGTTAAAAACCCTAATTCGACAAGATTAAGTGTAGGGAGGACGAAAGTGACCTAAATATTCATCCAATGACACAAAAACACATATTGGATGCACAAGATTGGTTAAAAACCCTAATTGGACAAGAATTAGCCTAGGGAGGATGAAAACGACCTAATTGTTCATCCAATGACACAAAAATACCTATTGGATGCACAAGATTGGTTAAAAACCCTAATTGGACAAGAATAATCCTAGGGAGGACGAAAATGACCTAATTGTTCTTCCAATGACACAAAAACACCTACTGGATGCACAAGATCGGTTAAAAACCCTAATTGGACAAGATTAAGTGTAGGGATGACGAAAATGACCTAAATGTTCATCCAATGACACAAAACACCTATTGGATGCACAAGTTTGGTTAAAAACCCTAATTCGACAAGATTAAGTGTAGGGAGGACGAAAGTGACCTAAATATTCATCCAATGACACAAAAACACATATTGGATGCACAAGATTGGTTAAAAACCCTAATTGGACAAGAATTAGCCTAGGGACGATGAAAACGACCTAATTGTTCATCCAATGACACAAAAATACCTATTGGATGCACAAGATTGGTTAGAAACCCTAATTGGACAAAATTAAGTTTAGGGAGGACGAAAATGACCTAAATGTTCATCCAATGACACAAAAACACCTATTGGATGCACAAGATTGGTTAAAAACCCTAATTGGACAAGATTAAGTGTAGGGATGACGAAAATGACCTAAATGTTCATCCAATGACATAAAACACCTATTGGATGCACAAGTTTGGTTAAAAACCCTAATTCGACAAGATTATGTGTAGGGAGGACGAAAGTGACCTAAATATTCATCCAATGACACAAAAACACATATTGGATGCACAAGATTGGTTAAAAACCCTAATTGGACAAGAATTAGCCTAGGGAGGATGAAAACGACCTAATTGTTCATCCAATGACACAAAAATACCTATTGGATGCACAAGATTGGTTAGAAACCCTAATTGGACAAAATTAAGTTTAGGGAGGACGAAAATGACCTAAATGTTCATCCAATGACACAAAACCACCTATTGGATGCACAAGATTGGTTGGAAACGCTAATTGGACAAGATTAAGTTTAGGGAGGACGAAACTGACCTAAATGTTCATTCAATGACACAAAACACCTATTGGATGCACAACATTGGTTAAAAACCCTAATGGGACAAGAATTAGCCTAGGGAGGACGAAAATGACCTAATTGTTCATCCAATGACACAAAAACACCTATTGGATGCACAATATTGGTTAGAAACCCTAATTGTACAAGATTAAGTGTAGGGAGGACGAAATTGACCTAAATGTTCATCCAATGACACAAAACACCTATTGGATGCACAAGATTGGTTAAAAACCCTAATTGGACAAGATTAAGTGAATGGAGGACGAAAATGACCTAAATATTCTTCCAATGACACAAAAACACCCATTGGATGCACAAGATTGGTTAGAAACCCTAATTGGATCAGAATAAGCCTAGGGAGGATGAAAATCACCTAATTGTTCATCCAATGACTCAAAACACGTATGGGATGCACAAGATTGGTTAAAAACCCTAATTGGACAAGATTAAGTGTAGGGATGACGAAAATGACCTAAATGTTCATCCAATGACACAAAACACCTATTGGATGCACAAGTTTGGTTAGAAACCCTAATTGGACAAGATTAAGTTTAGGGAGGACGAAAATGACGTAAATGTTCATCCAATGACACAACACACCTATTGGATGCACAAGATTGGTTAGAAACCCTAATTGGACCAGATTAAGTTTAGGGAGGACGAAAATGACCTAAATGTTCATCCAATGACACAAAACCACCTATTGGATGCACAAGATTGGTTAAAAACCCTAATTGCACAAGATTAAGTGTAGGGATGACGAAAATGACCTAAATGTTCATCCAATGACATAAAACACCTATTGGATGCACAAGTTTGGTTAAAAACCCTAATTCGACAAGATTAAGTGTAGGGAGGACGAAAGTGACCTAAATATTCATCCAATGACACAAAAACACATATTGGATGCACAAGATTGGTTAAAAACCCTAATTGGACAAGAATTAGCCTAGGGAGGATGAAAACGACCTAATTGTTCATCCAATGACACAAAAATACCTTTTGGATGCACAAGATTGGTTAGAAACCCTAATTGGACAAAACTAAGTTTAGGGAGGACGAAAATGACCTAAATGTTCATCCAATGACACAAAAACACCTATTGGATGCACAAGATTGGTTGGAAACGCTGATTGGACAAGATTAAGTTTAGGGAGGACGAAACTGACCTAAATGTTCATTCAATGACACAAAACACCTATTGGATGCACAAGATTGTTTAAAAACCCTAATTGGACAAGATTAAGTGTAGGGAGGACGAAAATGACCTAAATGTTCATCCAATGACACAGAAACACCTATTGGATGCACAAGATTGGTTAAAAACCCTAATTGGACAAGAATTAACCTAGGGAGGACGAAAATGACCTAATTTTTCATCCAATGACACAAAAACACCTATTGGATGCACAAGATTGGTTAGAAACCCTAATTTCACCAAATTAAGTTTAGGGAGGACGAAAATGACCTAAATGTTCATCCAATGACACAAAAACACCTATTGGATGCACAAGATTGGTTGGAAACGCTTATTGGACAAGATTAAGTTTAGGGAGGACGAAACTGACCTAAATGTTCATTCAATGACACAAAACACCTATTGGATGCACAAGTTTGGTTAGAAACCGTAATTGGACAAGATTAAGTTTAGGGAGGACGAAAATGACGTAAATGTTCATCCAATGACACAACACACCTATTGGATGCACAAGATTGTTTAGAAACCCTAATTGGACCAGATTAAGTTTAGGGAGGACGAAAATGACCTAAATGTTCATCCAATGACACAAAAACACCTATTGGATGCACAAGATTGGTTAAAAACCCTAATTGGACAAGATTAAGTGTAGGGATGACGAAAATGACCTAAATGTTCATCCAATGACATAAAACACCTATTGGATGCACAAGTTTGGTTAAAAACCCTAATTCGACAAGATTATGTGTAGGGAGGACGAAAGTGACCTAAATATTCATCCAATGACACAAAAACACATATTGGATGCACAAGATTGGTTAAAAACCCTAATTGGACAAGAATTAGCCTAGGGAGGATGAAAACGACCTAATTGTTCATCCAATGACACAAAAATACCTATTGGATGCACAAGATTGGTTAGAAACCCTAATTGGACAAAATTAAGTTTAGGGAGGACGAAAATGACCTAAATGTTCATCCAATGACACAAAACCACCTATTGGATGCACAAGATTGGTTGGAAACGCTAATTGGACAAGATTAAGTTTAGGGAGGACGAAACTGACCTAAATGTTCATTCAATGACACAAAACACCTATTGGATGCACAACATTGGTTAAAAACCCTAATGGGACAAGAATTAGCCTAGGGAGGACGAAAATGACCTAATTGTTCATCCAATGACACAAAAACACCTATTGGATGCACAATATTGGTTAGAAACCCTAATTGTACAAGATTAAGTGTAGGGAGGACGAAAATGACCTAAATGTTCATCCAATGACACAAAACACCTATTGGATGCACAAGATTGGTTAAAAACCCTAATTGGACAAGATTAAGTGAATGGAGGACGAAAATGACCTAAATATTCTTCCAATGACACAAAAACACCCATTGGATGCACAAGATTGGTTAGAAACCCTAATTGGATCAGAATAAGCCTAGGGAGGATGAAAATCACCTAATTGTTCATCCAATGACTCAAAACACGTATGGGATGCACAAGATTGGTTAAAAACCCTAATTGGACAAGATTAAGTGTAGGGATGACGAAAATGACCTAAATGTTCATCCAATGACACAAAACACCTATTGGATGCACAAGTTTGGTTAGAAACCCTAATTGGACAAGATTAAGTTTAGGGAGGACGAAAATGACGTAAATGTTCATCCAATGACACAACACACCTATTGGATGCACAAGATTGGTTAGAAACCCTAATTGGACCAGATTAAGTTTAGGGAGGACGAAAATGACCTAAATGTTCATCCAATGACACAAAAACACCTATTGGATGCACAAGATTGGTTAAAAACCCTAATTGCACAAGATTAAGTGTAGGGAGGACGAAAATGACCTAAATGTTCATCCAATGACATAAAACACCTATTGGATGCACAAGTTTGGTTAAAAACCCTAATTCGACAAGATTAAGTGTAGGGAGGACGAAAGTGACCTAAATATTCATCCAATGACACAAAAACACATATTGGATGCACAAGATTGGTTAAAAACCCTAATTGGACAAGAATTAGCCTAGGGAGGATGAAAACGACCTAATTGTTCATCCAATGACACAAAAACACCTATTGGATGCACAAGATTGGTTAGAAAGCCTAATTGCACAAAATTAAGTTTAGGGAGGACGAAAATGACCTAAATGTTCATCCAATGACACAAAACACCTATTGGATGCACAAGATTGGTTAAAAACCCTAATTGGACAAGAATTAGCCTAGGGAGGACGAAAATGACCTAATTGTTCATCCAATGACACAAAACACCTATTGGATACACAAGATTGGTTAAAAACCCTAATTGGACAAGATTAAGTGTAGGGAGGACGAAAATGACCTAAATGTTCATCCAATGACACAAAACACCTATTGGATGCACAAGATTGGTTAAAAACCCTAATTGGACAGGAATTAGCCTAGGCAGGACGAAAATGACCTAATTGTCCATCTAATGACACAAAAACACCTATTGGATGCACAAAATTGGTTAGAAACCCTAATTGGACAAGATTAAGTTTAGGGAGGACGAAAATGACCTAAATGTTCATCCAATGACACAAAAACACCTATTGGATACACAAGATTGGTTAAAAACCCTAATTGGACAGGAATTAGCCTAGGCAGGACGAAAATGACCTAATTGTTCATCTAATGACACAAAATACCTATTGGATGCACAAGATTGGTTAAAAACCCTAATTGGACAAGATTAAGTGTAGGGAGGACGAAAATGACCTAAATGTTCATCCAATGACACAAAACACCTATTGGATGCACAAGATTGGTTAAAAACCCTAATTGGACAAGAATTATCCTAGGGAGGACGAAAATGATCTAATTGTTCATCCAATTACACTAAAACACCAATTGGATACACAAGATTGGTTAAAAACCCTAATTAGACAAGGTTAAGTGTAGGGATGATGAAAATGACCTAAATATTCATCCAATGACACAAAACACCTATTGGATGCACAAGATTGGTTAAAAACCCTAATTGGACAAGATTAAGTGTAGGGAGGACGAAAATGACCTAAATGTTCATCCAATGACACAAAACACCTATTGGATGCACAAGATTTGTTAAAAACCCTAATTGGACAAGATTAAGTGTAGGGAGGACGAAAGTGACCTAAATATTCATCCAATGACACAAAAATACATATTGGATGCACAAGATTGGTTAAAAACCCTAATTGGACAAGAATTAGCCTAGCGAGGATGAAAACGACCTAATTGTTCATCCAATGACACAAAAATACCTATTGGATGCACAAGATTGGTTAGAAACCCTAATTGGACAAAATTAAGTTTAGGGAGGACGAAAATGACCTAAATGTTCATCCAATGACACAAAAACACCTATTGGATGCACAAGATTGGTTAAAAACCCTAATTGGACAAGATTAAGTGTAGGGATGACGAAAATGACCTAAATGTTCATCCAATGACATAAAACACCTATTGGATGCACAAGTTTGGTTAAAAACCCTAATTCGACAAGATTAAGTGTAGGGAGGACGAAAGTGACCTAAATATTCATCCAATGACACAAAAACACATATTGGATGCACAAGATTGGTTAAAAACCCTAATTGGACAAGAATTAGACTAGGGAGGATGAAAACGACCAAATTGTTCATCCAATGACACAAAAATACCTATTGGATGCACAAGATTGGTTAGAAACCCTAATTGGACAAAATTAAGTTTAGGGAGGACGAAAATGACCTAAATGTTCATCCAATGACACTAAAACACCTATTGGATGCACAGGATTGGTTGAAAACGCTAATTGGACAAGATTAAGTTTAGGGAGGACGAAACTGACCTAAATGTTCATTCAATGACACAAAAACACCTATTGGATGCACAAGATTTGTTAAAAACCCTAATTGGACAAGATTAAGTGTAGGGATGACGAAAATGACCTAAATGTTCATCCAATGACACAAAACACCTATTTGATGCACAAGTTTGGTTAAAAACCCTAATTCGACAAGATTAAGTGTAGGGAGGACGAAAGTGACCTAAATATTCATCCAATGACACAGAAACACTTATTGGATGCACAAGATTGGTTAAAAACCCAAATTGGACAAGAATAAGCCTAGGGAGGACAAAAATGACCTAATTGTTCATCCAATGACATAAAACACCTATTGGAATTACAAGATTGGTTAAAAACCCTAATTGGATAAGATTAAGTGTAGGGAGGACGAAAATGACCTAAATATTCATCCAATGACACAAAAACACCTATTGGATGCACAAGATTGGTTAAAAACCCTAATTGGACAAGAATTAACCTAGGGAGGACGAAAATGACCTAATTTTTCATCCAATGACACAAAAACACCTATTGGATGCACAAGATTGGTTAGAAACCCTAATTTCACCAAATTAAGTTTAGGGAGGACGAAAATGACCTAAATGTTCATCCAATGACACAAAAACACCTATTGGATGCACAAGATTGGTTGGAAACGCTTATTGGACAAGATTAAGTTTAGGGAGGACGAAAATGACCTAAATGTTCATCCAATGACACAAAAACACCTATTGGATGCACAAGATTGGTTAAAAACCCTAATTGCACAAGATTAAGTGTAGGGATGACGAAAATGACCTAAATGTTCATCCAATGACATAAAACACCTATTGGATGCACAAGTTTGGTTAAAAACCCTAATTCGACAAGATTAAGTGTAGGGAGGACGAAAGTGACCTAAATATTCATCCAATGACACAAAAACACATATTGGATGCACAAGATTGGTTAAAAACCCTAATTGGACAAGAATTAGCCTAGGGAGGATGAAAACGACCTAATTGTTCATCCAATGACACAAAAATACCTATTGGATGCACAAGATTGGTTAGAAACCCTAATTGGACAAAATTAAGTTTAGGGAGGACGAAAATGACCTAAATGTTCATCCAATGACACAAAAACACCTATTGGATGCACAAGATTGGTTGGAAACGCTGATTGGACAAGATTAAGTTTAGGGAGGACGAAACTGACCTAAATGTTCATTCAATGACACAAAACACCTATTGGATGCACAACATTGGTTAAAAACGCTAATTGGACAAGAATTAGCCTAGGGAGGACGAAAATGACCTAATTGTTCATCCAATGGCACAAAAACACCTATCGGATGCACAAGTTTGGTTAGAAACCCTAATTGGACAAGATTAAGTTTAGGGAGGACGAAAATGACGTAAATGTTCATCCAATGACAAAAAACACCTATTGGATGCACAAGATTGGTTAAAAACCTTAATTCGACAAAAATTAGCCTAGGGAGGACGAAAATGACCTAATTGTTCATCCAATGACACAAAAACACCTATTGGATGCACAAGATTGGTTAGAAACCCTAATTGCACAAAATTAAGTTTAGGGAGGACGAAAATGAACTAAATGTTCATCCAATGACACAAAACACCTATTGGATGCACAAGATTAGTTAAAAACCCTACTTTGACAAGATTAAGTGTAGGGAGGAAGAAAATGACCTAAATATTCTTCCAATGACACAAAAACACCTATTGGATGCACAAGATTGGAATGAAACCCTAATTGGACAAGAATAAGCCTAGGTATGACGAAAATGACATAATTATTCATCCAATTACACAAAACACCTATTGGATGCACAAGATTGTTTAAAAAACCCATATTGGACAAGATTAAGTGTAGGGAGGACGAAAATGACCTAAATGTTCATCCAATGACACAAAAACACTTAATGGATGCACAAGATTGGTAAAAAACCCAAATTGGACAAGAATAAGCCTAGGGAGGACGAAAACGACCTAATTGTTCATCCAATGACACAAAACACCTATTGGATTTACAAGATTGGTTAAAAACCCTAATTGGACAAGATTAAGTGTAGGGAGGACGAAAATGACCTAAATATTCATCCAATGACACAAAAACACCTATTGGATGCACAAGATTGGTTAAAAACCCTAATTGGACAAGAATTAACCTAGGGAGGACAAAAATGACCTAATTGTTCATCCAATGACACAAAAACACCTATTGGATGCACAAGATTGGTTAGAAACCCTAATTGTACAAAATTAAGTTTAGGGAGGATGAAAATGACCTAAATGTTCATCCAATGACACAAAACACCTATTGGATGCACAAGATTAGTTAAAAACCCTACTTGGACAAGAATAAGTGTAGGGACGACGAAAATTACCTAAATGTTCATCCAATGACACAAAAACACCTATTAGATGCACAAGATTGGTTAAAAACCCTAATTGGACAAGAATTAACCTAGGGAGGACGAAAATGACCTAATTGTTCATCCAATGACACAAAAACACCTATTGGATGCACAAGATTGGTTAGAAACCCTAATTGCACAAAATTAAGTTTAGGGAGGACGAAAATGAACTAAATGTTCATCCAATGACACAAAACACCTATTGGATGCACAAGATTAGTTAAAAACCCTACTTTGACAAGATTCAGTGTAGGGAGGAAGAAAATGACCTAAATATTCTTCCAATGACACAAAAACACCTATTGGATGCACAAGATTTGTTAGAAACCCTAATTGGACAAAATTCAGTTTAGGGAGGACGAAAATGACCTAAATGTTCATCCAATGACACAAAAACACCTATTGGATGCACAAGATTCGTTAGAAACCCTAATTGGACAAGATTAAATTTAGGGAGGACGAAAATGACCTAAATGTTCATCCAATGACACAAAAACACCTATTGGATGCACAAGGTTGGTTAAAAACCCTAACTGGACAAGATTAAGTGAATGGAAGACGAAAATGACCTAAATATTCTTCCAATGACACAAAAACACCCATTGGATGCACAAGATTGGTTAGAAACCCTAATTCGATAAGAATAAGCCTAGGGAGGACGAAAATGACCGAAATATTCTTCCAATGACACAAAAACACCGATTGGATGCACAAGATTGGTTAGAAACCCTAATTGGACAAGATTAAGTTTAGGGAGGACGAAAATGACCTAATTGTTCATCCAATGACACAAAAACACCTATTGGATGCACAAGATTGGTTAAAAACCCTAATTTGATAAGATTAAGTGAAGGGAGGACGAAAATGACCTAAATATTCTTCCAATGACACAAAAACACCGATAGGATGCACAAGATTGGTTAGAAACCCTAATTGGACAAGAATAAGCCTTGGGAGGACGAAAATGACCTAATTTTTTATCCAATGACACAAAACACCTATTGGATGCACAAGATTGGTTAAAAACCCTAATTGGACAAGATTAAGTGTAGGGAGGACGAAAATGACCTAAATGTTCATCCAATGCACAAAACACCTATTGGATGCACAAGATTGGTTAAAAAACCTAATTGGACAAGATTAAGTGTAGGGAGGACGAAAATGACCTAAGTATTCATCAAATGACACAAAACACCTATTGAAGGCACAGGATTGGTTAAAAATCCTAATTGGACAAGAATTAGTCTAGGGAGGACAAAAATGACCTAATTGTTCATCCAATGACACAAAACACCTATTGGATGCACAAAATTTGTTATAAACCCTAATTGGACAAGAATTAGCATAGGGAGGACGAAAATGACCTAATTGTTCATCCAATGACACAAAACACCTTTTGGATGCACAAGATTTGTTTGAAACCCTAATTGGACAAGAATTAGCCTAGGAAGGACGAAAATGACCTAATTGTTCATCCAATGACACAAAAACACCTATTAGATGCCCAAGATTGGTTAGAAACCCTAATTGGACAAGATTAAGTTTAGGGAGGACGAAAATGACGAAAATGTTCATCCAATGACACAAAACACCTATTAGATGCAGAAGATTGGTTAAAAACCCTAATTGGACAAGAATTAGCCTAGGGAGGACAAAAATGACCTAATTGTTCATCCAATGACACAAAACACCTATTGGATGCACAAGATTTGTTAGAAACCCTAATTGGACAAAATTCAGTTTAGGGAGGACGAAAATGACCTAAATGTTCATCCAATGACACAAAAACACCTATTGGATGCACAAGATTCGTTAGAAACCCTAATTGGACAAGATTAAATTTAGGGAGGACGAAAATGACCTAAATGTTCATCCAATGACACAAAAACACCTATTGGATGCACAAGGTTGGTTAAAAACCCTAACTGGACAAGATTAAGTGAATGGAAGACGAAAATGACCTAAATATTCTTCCAATGACACAAAAACACCCATTGGATGCACAAGATTGGTTAGAAACCCTAATTCGATAAGAATAAGCCTAGGGAGGACGAAAATGACCGAATTATTCTTCCAATGACACAAAAACACCGATTGGATGCACAAGATTGGTTAGAAACCCTAATTGGACAAGATTAAGTTTAGGGAGGACGAAAATGACCTAATTGTTCATCCAATGACACAAAAACACCTATTGGATGCACAAGATTGGTTAAAAACCCTAATTTGATAAGATTAAGTGAAGGGAGGTCGAAAATGACCTAAATATTCTTCCAATGACACAAAAACACCGATAGGATGCACAAGATTGGTTAGAAACCCTAATTGGACAAGAATAAGCCTTGGGAGGACGAAAATGACCTAATTTTTTATCCAATGACACAAAACACCTTTTGGATGCACAAGATTGGTTAAAAACCCTAATTGGACAAGATTAAGTGTAGGGAGGATGAAAATGACCTAAATGTTCATCCAATGCACAAAACACCTATTGGATGCACAAGATTGGTTAGAAAACCTAATTGGACAAGATTAAGTGTAGGGAGGACGAAAATGACCTAAGTGTTCATCCAATGACACAAAACACCTATTGAATGCACAGGATTGGTTAAAAATCCTAATTGGACAAGAATTAAGTTTAGGGAGGACGAAAATGACCTAAATGTTCATCCAATGACACAAAAACACCTATCGGATGCACAAGATTGGTTAAAAACCCTAATTGGACAGGAATTAGCCTAGGCAGGACGAAAATGACCTAATTGTTCATCTAATGACACAAAATACCTATTGGATGCACAAGATTGGTTAAAAACCCTAATTGGACAAGATTAAGTGTAGGGAGGACGAAAATGACCTAAATGTTCATCCAATGACACAAAACACCTATTGGATGCACAAGATTGGTTAAAAACCCTAATTGGACAGGAATTAGCCTAGGCAGGACGAAAATGACCTAATTGTCCATCTAATGACACAAAAACACCTATTGGATGCACAAAATTGGTTAGAAACCCTAATTGGACAAGATTAAGTTTAGGGAGGACGAAAATGACCTAAATGTTCATCCAATGACACAAAAACACCTATTGGATACACAAGATTGGTTAAAAACCCTAATTGGACAGGAATTAGCCTAGGCAGGACGAAAATGACCTAATTGTTCATCTAATGACACAAAATACCTATTGGATGCACAAGATTGGTTAAAAACCCTAATTGGACAAGATTAAGTGTAGGGAGGACGAAAATGACCTAAATGTTCATCCAATGACACAAAACACCTATTGGATGCACAAGATTGGTTAAAAACCCTAGTTGGACAAGATTAAGTGTAGGGAGGACGAAAATGACCTAAATGTTCATCCAATGACACAAAACACCTATTGGATGCACAAGATTGGTTAAAAACCCTAATTGGACAAGATTAAGTGTAGGGAGGACGAAAATGACCTAATGTTCATCCAATGACACAAAAGCACCTAATGGATGCACAAGATTGGATAAAAATCCTAATTGGACAAGAATTAGCCTAGGGAGGACGAAAATGACCTAAATGTTCATCCAATGATACAAAACACCTATTGGATGCACAACATTGGTTAAAAACCCTAATTGGACTACATTAAGTGTAGGGAGGACGAAAATGACATAAATGTTCATCCAATGACACAAAACACCTATTGGATGCACAAGATTGGTTAAAAACCCTAATTGGACAAGATTAAGTGTAGGGAGGACGAAAATGACCTAAATGTTCATCCAATGACACAAAACACCTATTGGATGCACACGATTGGTTAAAAACCCTAATTGGACAAGAATTAGCCTAGTGAGGACGAAAATGACCTAATTGTTAATCCAAAGACACAAAAACACCTATTGGATGCACAAGATTGGTTAAAAACCCTAATTGGACATGATTAAGTTTAGGGAGGACGAAAATGACCTAAATGTTCATCGAATTGCACAAAACACCTATTGGATGCACAAGATTGGTTAAAAACCCTAATTCGACAAGAATTAGCCTACGGATGACGAAAATGACCTAATTGTTCTTCCAATGACACATAAACACCTATTGGATGCACAAGATTGGTTAGAAATCCTAATTGGACAAGATTAAGTTTAGGGAGGACGAAAGTGACCTAAATGTTGATCCAATGACACAAAACACCTATTGGATGCACAAGATTGGTTAAAAACCCTAATTGGACAAGATTAAGTTTAGGGAGGACAAAAATGACCTAAATGTTAATCCAATGACACAAAAACACCTATTGGATGCACAAGATTGGTTAAAAACCCTAATTGGACAAGATTAAGTGTAGGGAGGACGAAAATGACCTAAATGTTCATCCAATGACACAAAAACACCTATTGGATGCACAAGATTGGTTAGAAACCCTAATTGGACAAGATTAAGTTTAGGGAGGACGAAAATGACCTAAATGTTCATCCAATGACAAAAAACACCTATTGGATGCACAAGATTGGTTAAAAACCCTAATTGGACCAGAATTAGCCTAGGGAGGACGAAAATGACCTAATTGTTCATCCAATGACACAAAAACACCTATTGGATGCACAAGATTGGTTAGAAACCCTAATTGCACAAAATTAAGTTTAGGGAGGACGAAAATGACCTAAATGTTCATCCAATGACACAAAACACCTATTGGATGCACAAGATTGGTTAAAAACCCTAATTGGACAAGAAATAGCCTAAGGAGGACGAAAATGACCTAATTGTTCATCCAATGACACAAAAACAACTATTTGATGCACAAGATTGGTTAGAAACCCTAATTGGACAAGATTAAGTTTAGGGAGGACGAAAATGACCTAAATGTTCATCCAATGACACAAAACACCTATTGGATGCACAAGATTGTTTAAAAACCCTAATTGGACAAGATTAAGGGTAGGGAGGACGAAAATGACCTAAATGTTCATCCAATGACACAGAAACACTTATTGGATGCACAAGATTGGTTAAAAACCCAAATTGGACAAGAATAAGCCTAGGGAGGACAAAAATGACCTAATTGTTCATCCAATGACACAAAACACCTATTGGATTTACAAGATTGGTTAAAAACCCTAATTGGACAAGATTAAGTGTAGGGAGGACGAAAATGACCTAAATATTCATCCAATGACACAAAAACACCTATTGGATGCACAAGATTGGTTAAAAACCCTAATTGGACAAGATTAAGTGTAGGGAGGACGAAAATGACCTAAATGTTCATCCAATGACACAAAACACCTATTGGATGCACAAGATTTGTTAAAAACCCTAATTGGACAAGATTAAGTGTAGGGAGGACGAAAGTGACCTAAATATTCATCCAATGACACAAAAATACATATTGGATGCACAAGATTGGTTAAAAACCCTAATTGGACAAGAATTAGCCTAGCGAGGATGAAAACGACCTAATTGTTCATCCAATGACACAAAAATACCTATTGGATGCACAAGATTGGTTAGAAACCCTAATTGGACAAAATTAAGTTTAGGGAGGACGAAAATGACCTAAATGTTCATCCAATGACACAAAAACACCTATTGGATGCACAAGATTGGTTGGAAACGCTAATTAGACAATATTAAGTTTAGGGAGGACGAAACTGACCTAAATGTTCATTCAATGACACAAAAACACCTATTGGATGCACAATATTGGTTAGAAACCCTAATTGGACAAGATTAAGTTTAGGGAGGACGAAAATGACCTAAATGTTCATCCAATGACACAAAACACCTATTGGATGCACAAGATTGTTTAAAAACCCTAATTGGACAAGATTAAGGGTAGGGAGGACGAAAATGACCTAAATGTTCATCCAATGACACAAAAACACTTATTGGATGCACAAGATTGGTTAAAAACCCAAATTGGACAAGAATAAGCCTAGGGAGGACAAAAATGACCTAATTGTTCATCCAATGACACAAAACACCTATTGGATTTACAAGATTGGTTAAAAACCCTAATTGGACAAGATTAAGTGTAGGGAGGACGAAAATGACCAAAATATTCATCCAATGACACAAAAACACCTATTGGATGCACAAGATTGGTTAAAAACCCTAATTGGACAAGATTAAGTTTTGGGAGGACGAAAATGACCTAAATGTTCATCCAATGACACAAAAACACCAATTGGACAAGAATTAAACTAGGGAGGACGAAAATGACCTAATTTTTCATCCAATGACACAAAAACACCTATTGGATGCACAAGATTGGTTAGAAACCCTAATTTCACCAAATTAGGTTTAGGGAGGACGAAAATGACCTAAATGTTCATCCAATGACACAAAAACACCTATTGGATGCACAAGATTGGTTAGAAACCCTAATTGGACGAGATTAAGTTTAGGGAGGACGAAAAAGACCTAAATGTTCATCCAATGACACAAAACACCTATTGGATGCAAAAGATTAGTTAAAAACCCTACTTGGACAAGATTAAGTGTAGGGACGATGAAAATGACCTAAATATTCTTCCAATGACACAAAAACACCCATTGGATGCACAAGATTGGAATGAAACCCTAATTGGACAAGAATAAGCCTAGGTATGACAAAAATGACCTAATTGTTCATCCAATGACACAAAAACACCTATTGGATGCACAAGATTGGTTGGAAACGCTAATTAGACAATATTAAGTTTAGGGAGGACAAAACTGACCTAAATGTTCATTCAATGACACAAAAACACCTATTGGATGCACAATATTGGTTAGAAACCTTAATTGGACAAGATTAAGTTTAGGGAGGACGAAAATGACCTAAATGTTCATCCAATGACACAAAACACCTATTGGATGCAAAAGATTAGTTAAAAACCCTACTTGGACAAGATTAAGTGTAGGGACGATGAAAATGACCTAAATATTCTTCCAATGACACAAAAACACCTATTGGATGCACAAGATTGGTTAACAACCTTAATTGGACAAGAATGAGCCTAGGGAGGACGAAAATGACCTATATGTTCATCCAATGACACAAAAACACCTATTGGATGCACAAGATTGGTTAGAAACCTAGGGTGGACGAAAATGACCTAATTGGTCATCCAATGACACAAAAACACCAATTGGATGCACAAGATTGGTTAGAAACCCTAATTGGACAAAATTAAGTTTAGGGAGGACGAAAATGACCTAAATGTTCATCCAATGACACAAAAACACCTATCGGATGCACAAGATTGGTTAGAAACCCTAATTGGACAGGATTAAGTTTAGGGAGGACGAAAATGACCTAAATGTTAATCCAATGACAGAAAACACCTATTGGATGCACAAGATTGGTTAAACACCCTAATTGGACATGAATTAGCCTAGGGAGGACGAAAATGACCTAATTCTTCATCCAATGACACAAAAACACCTATTGGATGTGCAAGATTGGTTAGAAACCCTAATTGGACAAGATTAAGTGTAGGGAGGATGAAAATGACCTAAATGTTCATCCAATGACCCAAAACACCTATTGGATGCACAAGATTAGTTAAAAACCCTAATTGGACAAGATTAAGTGTAGGGAGGATGAAAATGACCTAAATGTTCATTCAATGACACAAAAACACCTATTGGATGCACAATATTGGTTAGAAAACCTAATTGGACAAGATTAAGTTTAGGGAGGACGAAAATGACCTAAATGTTCATCCAATGACACAAAACACCTATTGGATGCACAAGATTAGTTAAAAACCCTACTTGGACAAGATTAAGTGTAGGGACGACGAAAATGACCTAAATATTCTTCCAATGACACAAAAACACCCATTGGTTGCACAAGATTGGAATGAAACCCTAATTGGACAAGAATAAGCCTAGGTATGACAAAAATGACTTAATTGTTCATCCAATGACACAAAAACACCTATTGGATGGACAAGATTAGTTATAAACCCTAATTGGACAAGATTAAGTTTAGGGAGGACGAAAATGACCTAAATGTTCATCCAATGACAAAAAACACCTATTGGATGCACAAGATTGGTTAAAAACCCTAATTGGACCAGAATTAGCCTAGGGAGGACGAAAATGACCTAATTGTTCATCCAATGACACAAAAACACCTATTGGATGCACAAGATTGGTTAGAAACCCTAATTGCACAAAATTAAGTTTAGGGAGGACGAAAATGACCTAAATGTTCATCCAATGACACAAAACACCTATTGGATGCACAAGATTGGTTAAAAACCCTAATTGGACAAGAAATAGCCTAAGGAGGACAAAAATGACCTAATTGTTCATCCAATGACACAAAAACAACTATTTGATGCACAAGATTGGTTAGAAACCCTAATTGGACAAGATTAAGTTTAGGGAGGACGAAAATGACCTAAATGTTCGTCCAATGACACAAAACACCTATTGGATGCACAAGATTGTTTAAAAACCCTAATTGGACAAGATTAAGGGTAGGGAGGACGAAAATGACCTAAATGTTCATCCAATGACACAGAAACACTTATTGGATGCACAAGATTGGTTAAAAACCCAAATTGGACAAGAATAAGCCTAGGGAGGACAAAAATGACCTAATTGTTCATCCAATGACACAAAACACCTATTGGATTTACAAGATTGGTTAAAAACCCTAATTGGACAAGATTAAGTGTAGGGAGGACGAAAATGACCTAAATATTCATCCAATGACACAAAAACACCTATTGGATGCACAAGATTGCTTAAAAACCCTAATTGGACAAGATTAAGTTTTGGGAGGACGAAAATGACCTAAATGTTCATCCAATGACACAAAAACACCTATTGGATGCACAAGATTGGTTAAAAACCTTAATTGGACAAGAATGAGCCTAGGGAGGACGAAAATGACCTATATGTTCATCCAATGACACAAAAACACCTATTGGATGCACAAGATTGGTTAGAAACCTAGGGTGGACGAAAATGACCTAATTGGTCATCCAATGACACAAAAACACCAATTGGATGCACAAGATTGGTTAGAAACCCTAATTGGACAAAATTAAGTTTAGGGAGGACGAAAATGACCTAAATGTTCATCCAATGACACAAAAACACCTATCGAATGCACAAGATTGGTTAGAAACCCTAATTGGACAGGATTAAGTTTAGGGAGGACGAAAATGACCTAAATGTTAATCCAATGACAGAAAACACCTATTGGATGCACAAGATTGGTTAAACACCCTAATTGTACATGAATTAGCCTAGGGAGGACGAAAATGACCTAATTCTTCATCCAATGACACAAAAACACCTATTGGATGTACAAGATTGGTTAGAAACCCTAATTGGACAAGATTAAGTGTAGGGAGGATGAAAATGACCTAAATGTTCATCCAATGACCCAAAACACCTATTGGATGCACAAGATTAGTTAAAAACCCTAATTGGACAAGATTAAGTGTAGGGAGGATGAAAATGACCTAAATGTTCATCCAATGACCCAAAACACCTATTGGATGCACAAGATTAGTTAAAAACCCTAATTGGACAAGATTAAGTGTAGGGAGGACGAAAATGACCTAAATGTTCATCCAATGACACAAAAACACCTATCGGATGCACAAGATTGGTTAGAAACCCTAATTGGACAGGATTAAGTTTAGGGAGGACGAAAATGACCTAAATGTTAATCCAATGACAGAAAACACCTATTGGATGCACAAGATTGGTTAAACACCCTAATTGGACATGAATTAGCCTAGGGAGGACGAAAATGACCTAATTCTTCATCCAATGACACAAAAACACCTATTGGATGTACAAGATTGGTTAGAAACCCTAATTGGACAAGATTAAGTGTAGGGAGGATGAAAATGACCTAAATGTTCATCCAATGACCCAAAACACCTATTGGATGCACAAGATTAGTTAAAAACCCTAATTGGACAAGATTAAGTGTAGGGAGGACGAAAATGACCTAAATGTTCATCCAATGACCCAAAACACCTATTGGATGCACAAGATTAGTTAAAAACCCTAATTGGACAAGATTAAGTGTAGGGAGGACGAAAATGACCTAAATATTCTTCCAATGACACAAAAACAACTATTGGATGCACAAGATTGGTTAAAAACCCTAATTGGACAAGAATAAGCCTAGGGAGAACGAAAATGACCTAATTGTTCATCAAATGACACAAAACACCTATTGGATGCACAAGATTGGTTAAAAACCCTAATTTGACAAGATTAAGTGTAGGGAGGACGAAAATGACCTAAATGTTCATCCAATGACACAAAAACACCTATTGGATGCACAAGATTGGTTAAAAACCCTAATTGGACAGGAATTAGCCTAGGCAGGACGAAAATGACCTAAATGTTCATCCAATGACACAAAACACCTATTGGATGCACAAGATTGGTTAAAAACCCTAATTGGACAAGATTAAGTGTAGGGAGGACGAAAATGACCTAAATGTTCATCCAATGACACAAAACACCTATTGGATGCACAAGATTGGTTAAAAACCCTAATTGGACAAGATTAAGTGTAGGGAGGACGAAAGTGACCTAAATATTCATCCAATGACACAAAAATACATATTGGATGCACAAGATTGGTTAAAAACCCTAATTGGACAAGAATTAGCCTAGCGAGGATGAAAACGACCTAATTGTTCATCCAATGACACAAAAATACCTATTGGATGCACAAGATTGGTTAGAAACCCTAATTGGACAAAATTAAGTTTAGGGAGGACGAAAATGACCTAAATGTTCATCCAATGACACAAAAACACCTATTGGATGCACAAGATTGGTTGGAAACGCTAATTAGACAAGATTAAGTTTAGGGAGGACGAAACTGACCTAAATGTTCATCCAATGACACAAAAACACCTATTGGATGCACAATATTGGTTAGAAACCCTAATTGGACAAGATTAAGTTTAGGGAGGACGAAAATGACCTAAATGTTCATCCAATGACACAAAACACCTATTGGATGCACAAGATTAGTTAAAAACCCTACTTGGACAAGATTAAGTGTAGGGAGGACGAAAATGACCTAAATATTCTTCCAATGACACAAAAACACCCATTGGATGCACAAGATTAAAATGAAACCCTAATTGGACAAGAATAAGCCTAGGTATGACAAAAATGACTTAATTGTTCATCCAATGACACAAAAACACCTATTGGATGCACAAGATTAGTTATAAACCCTAATTGGACAAGATTAAGTTTAGGGAGGACGAAAATGACCTAAATGTTCATCCAATGACAAAAAACACCTATTGGATGCACAAGATTGGTTAAAAACCCTAATTGGACCAGAATTAGCCTAGGGAGGACGAAAATGACCTAATTGTTCATCCAATGACACAAAAACACCTATTGGATGCACAAGATTGGTTAGAAACCCTAATTGCACAAAATTAAGTTTAGGCAGGACGAAAATGACCTAAATGTTCATCCAATGACACAAAACACCTATTGGATGCACAAGATTGGTTAAAAACCCTAATTGGAGAAGAATTAGACTAGGGAGGACGAAAATGACCTAATTGTTCATCCAATGACACAAAAACACCTATTGGATGCACAAGATTAGTTATAAACCCTAATTGGACAAGATTAAGTTTAGGGAGGACGAAAATGACCTAAATGTTCATCCAATGACAAAAAACACCTATTGGATGCACAAGATTGGTTAAAAACCCTAATTGGACCAGAATTAGCCTAGGGAGGACGAAAATGACCTAATTGTTCATCCAATGACACAAAAACACCTATTGGATGCACAAGATTGGTTAGAAACCCTAATTGGACAAAATTAAGTTTAGGGAGGACGAAAATGACCTAAATGTTCATCCAATGACACAAAACACCTATTGGATGCACAAGATTGGTTAAAAACCCTAATTGGACAGGAATTAGCCTAGGCAGGACGAAAATGACCTAATTGTCCATCCAATGACACAAAAACACCTATTGGATGCACAAGATTGGTTAAAAACCTTAATTGGACAAGAATGAGCCTAGGGAGGACGAAAATGACCTATATGTTCATCCAATGACACAAAAACACCTATTGGATGCACAAGATTGGTTAGAAACCTAGGGTGGACGAAAATGACCTAATTGGTCATCCAATGACACAAAAACACCAATTGGATGCACAAGATTGGTTAGAAACCCTAATTGGACAAAATTAAGTTTAGGGAGGACGAAAATGACCTAAATGTTCATCCAATGACACAAAAACACCTATCGGATGCACAAGATTGGTTAGAAACCCTAATTGGACAGGATTAAGTTTAGGGAGGACGAAAATGAACTAAATGTTAATCCAATGACAGAAAACACCTATTCGATGCACAAGATTGGTTAAACACCCTAATTGGACATGAATTAGCCTAGGGAGGACGAAAATGACCTAATTCTTCATCCAATGATACAAAAACACCTATTGGATGTACAAGATTGGTTAGAAACCCTAATTGGACAAGATTAAGTGTAGGGAGGATGAAAATGACCTAAATGTTCATCCAATGACCCAAAACACCTATTGGATGCACAAGATTAGTTAAAAACCCTAATTGGACAAGATTAAGTGTAGGGAGGATGAAAATGACCTAAATGTTCATTCAATGACACAAAAACACCTATTGGATGCACAATATTGGTTAGAGACCCTAATTGGACAAGATTAAGTTTAGGGAGGACGAAAATGACCTAAATGTTCATCCAATGACACAAAACACCTATTGGATGCACAAGATTAGTTAAAAACCCTACTTGGACAAGATTAAGTGTAGGGAGGACGAAAATGACCTAAATATTCTTCCAATGACACAAAAACACCCATTGGATGCACAAGATTGGAATGAAACCTTAATTGGACAAGAATAAGCCTAGGTATGACAAAAATGACTTAATTGTTCATCCAATGACACAAAAACACCTATTGGATGCACAAGATTAGTTATAAACCCTAATTGGACAAGATTAAGTTTAGGGAGGACGAAAATGACCTAAATGTTCATCCAATGACAAAAAACACCTATTGGATGCACAAGATTGGTTAAAAACCCTAATTGGACCAGAATTAGCCTAGGGAGGACGAAAATGACCTAATTGTTCATCCAATGACACAAAAACACCTATTGGATGCACAAGATTGGTTAGAAACCCTAATTGCGCAAAATTAAGTTTAGGGAGGACGAAAATGACCTAAATGTTCATCCAATGACACAAAACACCTATTGGATGCACAAGATTGGTTAAAAACCCTAATTGGACAAGAAATAGCCTAAGGAGGACGAAAATGACCTAATTGTTCATCCAATGACACAAAAGCAACTATTTGATGCACAAGATTGGTTAGAAACCCTAATTGGACAAGATTAAGTTTAGGGAGGACGAAAATGACCTAAATGTTCATCCAATGACACAAAACACCTATTGGATGCACAAGATTGTTTAAAAACCCTAATTGGACAAGATTAAGGGTAGGGAGGACGAAAATGACCTAAATGTTCATCCAATGACACAGAAACACTTATTGGATGCACAAGATTGGTTAAAAACCCAAATTGGACAAGAATAAGCCTAGGGAGGACAAAAATGACCTAATTGTTCATCCAATGACACAAAACACCTATTGGATTTACAAGATTGGTTAAAAACCCTAATTGGACAAGATTAAGTGTAGGGAGGACGAAAATGACCTAAATATTCATCCAATGACACAAAAACACCTATTGGATGCACAAGATTGGTTAAAAACCCTAATTGGACAAGATTAAGTTTTGGGAGGACGAAAATGACCTAAATGTTCATCCAATGACACAAAAACACCTATTGGATGCACAAGATTGGTTAAAAACCTTAATTGGACAAGAATGAGCCTAGGGAGGACGAAAATGACCTATATGTTCATCCAATGACACAAAAACACCTATTGGATGCACAAGATTGGTTAGAAACCTAGGGTGGACGAAAATGACCTAATTGGTCATCCAATGAGACAAAAACACCAATTGGATGCACAAGATTGGTTAGAAACCCTAATTGGACAAAATTAAGTTTAGGGAGGACGAAAATGACCTAAATGTTCATCCAATGACACAAAAACACCTATCGGATGCACAAGATTGGTTAAACACCCTAATTGGACATGAATTAGCCTAGGGAGGACGAAAATGACCTAATTCTTCATCCAATGACACAAAAACACCTATTGGATGTACAAGATTGGTTAGAAACCCTAATTGGACAAGATTAAGTGTAGGGAGGACGAAAATGACCTAAATGTTAATCCAATGACAGAAAACACCTATTGGATGCACAAGATTGGTTAAACACCCTAATTGGACATGAATTAGCCTAGGGAGGACGAAAATGACCTAATTCTTCATCCAATGACACAAAAACACCTATTGGATGTACAAGATTGGTTAGAAACCCTAATTGGACAAGATTAAGTGTAGGGAGGATGAAAATGACCTAAATGTTCATCCAATGACCCAAAACACCTATTGGATGCACAAGATTAGTTAAAAACCCTAATTGGACAAGATTAAGTGTAGGGAGGATGAAAATGACCTAAATGTTCATTCAATGACACAAAAACACCTATTGGATGCACAATATTGGTTAGAAAACCTAATTGGACAAGATTAAGTTTAGGGAGGACGAAAATGACCTAAATGTTCATCCAATGACACAAAACACCTATTGGATGCACAAGATTAGTTAAAAACCCTACTTGGACAAGATTAAGTGTAGGGACGACGAAAATGACCTAAATATTCTTCCAATGACACAAAAACACCCATTGGATGCACAAGATTGGAATGAAACCCTAATTGGACAAGAATAAGCCTAGGTATGACAAAAATGACCTAATTGTTCATCCAATGACACAAAAACACCTATTGGATGCACAAGATTAGTTATAAACCCTAATTGGACAAGATTAAGTTTAGGGAGGACGAAAATGACCTAAATGTTCATCCAATGACAAAAAACACCTATTGGATGCACAAGATTGGTTAAAAACCCTAATTGGACCAGAATTAGCCTAGGGAGGACGAAAATGACCTAATTGTTCATCCAATGACACAAAAACACCTATTGGATGCACAAGATTGGTTAGAAACCCTAATTGGACAAAATTAAGTTTAGGGAGGACGAAAATGACCTAAATGTTCATCCAATGACACAAAACACCTATTGGATGCACAAGATTGGTTAAAAACCCTAATTGGACAGGAATTAGCCTAGGCAGGACGAAAATGACCTAATTGTCCATCCAATGACACAAAAACACCTATTGGATGCACAAGATTGGTTAAAAACCTTAATTGGACAAGAATGAGCTTAGGGAGGACGAAAATGACCTAAATGTTCATCCAATGACACAAAAACACCTATTGGATGCACAAGATTGGTTAAAAACCCTAATTGGATTAGATTAAGTGTAGGGAGGACGAAAATGACCTAAATGTTCATCCAATGACACAAAACACCTATTGGATGCACAAGATTGGTTAAAAACCCTAATTGGACAGGAATTAGCCTAGGCAGGACGAAAATGACCTAATTGTCCATCCAATGACACAAAAACACCTATTGGATGCACAAGATTGGTTAAAAACCTTAATTGGACAAGAATGTGCCTAGGGAGGACGAAAATGACCTATATGTTCATCCAATGACACAAAAACACCTATTGGATGCACAAGATTGGTTAGAAACCTAGGGTGGACGAAAATGACCTAATTGGTCATCCAATGACACAAAAACACCAATTGGATGCACAAGATTGGTTAGAAACCCTAATTGGACAAAATTAAGTTTAGGGAGGACGAAAATGACCTAAATGTTCATCCAATGACACAAAAAGACCTATCGGATGCACAAGATTGGTTAGAAACCCTAATTGGACAGGATTAAGTTTAGGGAGGACGAAAATGACCTAAATGTTAATCCAATGACAGAAAACACCTATTGGATGCACAAGATTGGTTAAACAACCTAATTGGACATGAATTAGCCTAGGGAGGACGAAAATGACCTAATTCTTCATCCAATGACACAAAAACACCTATTGGATGTACAAGATTGGTTAGAAACCCTAATTGGACAAGATTAAGTGTAGGGAGGATGAAAATGACCTAAATGTTCATCCAATGACCCAAAACACCTATTGGATGCACAAGATTAGTTAAAAACCCTAATTGGACAAGATTAAGTGTAGGGAGGATGAAAATGACCTAAATGTTCATCCAATGACCCAAAACACCTATTGGATGCACAAGATTAGTTAAAAACCCTAATTGGACAAGATTAAGTGTAGGGAGGACGAAAATGACCTAAATATTTTTCCAATGACACAAAAACAACTATTGGATGCACAAGATTGGTTAAAAACCCTAATTCGACAAGAATAAGCCTAGGGAGAACGAAAATGACCTAATTGTTCATCAAATGACACAAAACACCTATTGGATGCACAAGATTGGTTAAAAACCCTAATTTGACAAGATTAAGTGTAGGGAGGACGAAAATGACCTAAATGTTCATCCAATGACACAAAAACACCTATTGGATGCACAAGATTGGTTAAAAACCCTAATTGGACAGGAATTAGCCTAGGCAGGACGAAAATGACCTAATTGTTCATCCAATGACACAAAACACCTATTGGATGCACAAGATTAGTTAAAAACCCTAATTGGACAAGATTAAGTGTAGGGAGGACGAAAATGACCTAAATATTCTTCCAATGACACAAAAACAACTATTGGATGCACAAGATTGGTTAAAAACCCTAATTGGACAAGAATAAGCCTAGGGAGAACGAAAATGACCTAATTGTTCATCAAATGACACAAAACACCTATTGGATGCACAAGATTGGTTAAAAACCCTAATTTGACAAGATTAAGTTTAGGGAGGACGAAAATGACCTAAATGTTCATCCAATGACACAAAAACACCTATTGGATGCACAAGATTGGTTAAAAACCCTAATTGGACAAGATTAAGTGTAGGGAGGACGAAAATGACCTAAATGTTCATCCAATGACACAAAAACACCTATTGGATGCACAAGATTGGTTAGAAACCCTAATTGAACAAGATTAAGTGTAGGGAGGACGAAAATGACCTAAATGTTCATCCAATGACACAAAACACCTATTGGATGCACAAGATTGGTTAAAAACCCTAATTAGATAAGAATTAGCCTAAGGAGGACGAAAATGACCTAAATGTTCATCCAATGACACAAAACACCTATTGGATGCACAAGATTGGTTAAAAACCCTAATTGGACAAGATAAAGTGTAGGGAGGACGAAAATGACCTAAGTGTTCATCCAATGACACAAAACACCTATTGGATGCACAAGATTGGTTAAAAACCCTAATTGGACAAGAATTAGCCTAGGGAGGACGAAAATGACCTAATTGTTCATCCAATGACACAAAAACACCTGTCGGATGCACAAGATTGGTCAGAAACCCTAATTGAACAAGATAAAGTGTAGGGAGGACGAAAATAACCTAAATGTTCATCCAATGACACAAAACACCTATTGGATGCACAAGATTGCTTAAAAACCCTAATTGGACAAGATTAAGTTTAGGGAGGATGAAAATGACCTAAATGTTCATCCAATGACACAAAACACCTATTGGATGCACAAGATTGGTTAAAAACCCTAATTGGACAAGAATTAGCCTAGGGAGGACGAAAATGACCTAATTGTTCATCCAATGACACAAAAACAACTATTTGATGCACAAGATTGGTTAGAAACCCTAATTGCACAAAATTAAGTTTGGGGAGGACGAAAATGACCTAAATGTTCATCCAATGACACAAAACACCTATTGGATGCACAAGATTGGTTAAAAACCCTAATTGGACAAGAAATAGCCTAGGGAGGACGAAAATGACCTAATTGTTCATCCAATGACACAAAAACAACTATTTGATGCACAAGATTGGTTAGAAACCCTAATTGGACAAGATTAAGTTTAGGGAGGACGAAAATGACCTAAATGTTCATCCAATGACACAAAACACCTATTGGATGCACAAGATTAGTTAAAAACCCTAATTGGACAAGATTAAGTTTTGGGAGGACGAAAATGACCTAAATGTTCATCCAATGACACAAAAACACCTATTGGACAAGAATTAACCTAGGGAGGACGAAAATGACTTAATTTTTCATCCAATGACACAAAAACACCTATTGGATGCACAAGATTGGTTAGAAACCCTAATTTCACCAAATTAAGTTTAGGGAGGACGAAAATGACCTAAATGTTCATCCAATGACACAAAAACACCTATTGGATGCACAAGATTGGTTAGAAACCCTAATTGGACGAGATTAAGTTTAGGGAGGACGAAAATGACGTAAATGTTCATCCAATGACACAAAACACCTATTGGATGCACAAGATTGGTTAAAAACCCTAATTGGACAAGAATTAGCTTAGGGAGGACGAAAATGACCTAATTGTTCATCCAATGACACAAAAACACCTATTGGATGCACAAGATTGGTTAAAAACCCTAATTGGACAAGATTAAGTGTAGGGATGACGAAAATGACCTAAATGTTCATCCAATGACACAAAACACCTATTGGATGCACAAGTTTGGTTAAAAACCCTAATTGGACAAGAATTAGCCTAGGGAGGATGAAAACGACCTAATTGTTCATCCAATGACACAAAAACACCTATTGGATGCACAAGATTGGTTAAAAACCCTAATTGGACAAGATTAAGTGTAGGGAGGATGAAAGTGACCTAAATATTCATCCAATGACACAAAAACACATATTGGATGCACAAGATTGGTTAAGAACCCTAATTGGACAAGAATTAGCCTAGGGAGGATGAAAACGACCTAATTGTTCATCCAATGACACAAAAACACCTATTGGATGCACAAGATTGGTTAGAAAGCCTAATTGCACAAAATTAAGTTTAGGGAGGACGAAAATGACCTAAATGTTCATCCAATGACACAAAACACCTATTGGATGCACAAGATTGGTTAAAAACCCTAATTGGACAAGAAATAGCCTAGGGAGGACGAAAATGACCTAATTGTTCATCCAATGACACAAAAACAACTATTTGATGCACAAGATTGGTTAGAAACCCTAATTGGACAACATTAAGTTTAGGGAGGACGAAAATGACCTAAATGTTCATCCAATGACACAAAACACCTATTGGATGCACAAGATTGGTTAAAAACCCTAATTGGACAAGAAATAGCCTAGGGAGGACGAAAATGACCTAATTGTTCATCCAATGACACAAAAACAACTATTTGATGCACAAGATTGGTTAGAAACCCTAATTGGACAACATTAAGTTTAGGGAGGACGAAAATGACCTAAATGTTCATCCAATGACACAAAACACCTATTGGATGCACAAGATTAGTTAAAAACCCTACTTGGACAAGATTAAGTGTAGGGAGGACGAAAATGACCTAAATATTCTTCCAATGACACAAAAACACCCATTGGATGCACAAGATTAAAATGAAACCCTAATTGGACAAGAATAAGCCTAGGTATGACAAAAATGACTTAATTGTTCATCCAATGACACAAAAACACCTATTGGATGCACAAGATTAGTTATAAACCCTAATTGGACAAGATTAAGTTTAGGGAGGACGAAAATGACCTAAATGTTCATCCAATGACAAAAAACACCTATTGGATGCACAAGATTGGTTAAAAACCCTAATTGGACCAGAATTAGCCTAGGGAGGACGAAAATGACCTAATTGTTCATCCAATGACACAAAAACACCTATTGGATGCACAAGATTGGTTAGAAACCCTAATTGCACAAAATTAAGTTTAGGGAGGACGAAAATGACCTAAATGTTCATCCAATGACACAAAACACCTATTGGATGCACAAGGTTGGTTAAAAACCCTAATTGGACAAGAAATAGCCTAAGGAGGACAAAAATGACCTAATTGTTCATCCAATGACACAAAAACACCTATTGGATGCACAAGATTGGTTAGAAACCCTAATTGGACAAAATTAAGTTTAGGGAGGACGAAAATGACCTAAATGTTCATCCAATGACAAAAAACACCTATTGGATGCACAAGATTGGTTAAAAACCCTAATTGGACCAGAATTAGCCTAGGGAGGACGAAAATGACCTAATTGTTCATCCAATGACACAAAAACACCTATTGGATGCACAAGATTGGTTAGAAACCCTAATTGGACAAAATTAAGTTTAGGGAGGACGAAAATGACCTAAATGTTCATCCAATGACACAAAAACACCTATCGGATGCACAAGATTGGTTAGAAACCCTAATTGGTCAGGATTAAGTTTAGGGAGGACGAAAATGACCTAAATGTTAATCCAATGACAGAAAACACCTATTCGATGCACAAGATTGGTTAAACACCCTAATTGGACATGAATTAGCCTAGGGAGGACGAAAATGACCTAATTCTTCATCCAATGATACAAAAACACCTATTGGATGTACAAGATTGGTTAGAAACCCTAATTGGACAAGATTAAGTGTAGGGAGGATGAAAATGACCTAAATGTTCATCCAATGACCCAAAACACCTATTGGATGCACAAGATTAGTTAAAAACCCTAATTGGACAAGATTAAGTGTAGGGAGGATGAAAATGACCTAAATGTTCATTCAATGACACAAAAACACCTATTGGATGCACAATATTGGTTAGAAACCTTAATTGGACAAGATTAAGTTTAGGGAGGACGAAAATGACCTAAATGTTCATCCAATGATACAAAACACCTATTGGATGCACAAGATTAGTTAAAAACCCTACTTGGACAAGATTAAGTGTAGGGAGGACGAAAATGACCTAAATATTCTTCCAATGACACAAAAACACCCATTGGATGCACAAGATTAAAATGAAACCCTAATTGGACAAGAATAAGCCTAGGTATGACAAAAATGACTTAATTGTTCATCCAATGACAAAAAAACACCTATTGGATGCACAATATTGGTTAGAAACCCTAATTGGACAAGATTAAGTTTAGGGAGGACGAAAATGACCTAAATGTTCATCCAATGACACAAAACACCTATTGGATGCACAAGATTAGTTAAAAACCCTACTTGGACAAGATTAAGTGTAGGGACGACGAAAATGACCTAAATATTCTTCCAATGACACAAAAACACCCATTGGATGCACAAGATTGGAATGAAACCCTAATTGGACAAGAATAAGCCTAGGTATGACAAAAATGACCTAATTGTTCATCCAATGACACAAAAACACCTATTGGATGCACAAGATTAGTTATAAACCCTAATTGGACAAGATTAAGTTTAGGGAGGACGAAAATGACCTAAATGTTCATCCAATGACAAAAAACACCTATTGGATGCACAAGATTGGTTAAAAACCCTAATTGGACCAGAATTAGCCTAGGGAGGACGAAAATGACCTAATTGTTCATCCAATGACACAAAAACACCTATTGGATGCACAAGATTGGTTAGAAACCCTAATTGCACAAAATTAAGTTTAGGGAGGACGAAAAAGACCTAAATGTTCATCCAATGACACAAAACACCTATTGGATGCACAAGATTGGTTAAAAACCCTAATTGGACAAGAAATAGCCTAGGGAGGACGAAAATGACCTAATTGTTCATCCAATGACACAAAAACAACTATTTGATGCACAAGATTGGTTAGAAACCCTAATTGGACAAGATTAAGTGTAGGGAGGACGAAAATGACCTAAATGTTCATCCAATGACAAAAAACACCTATTGGATGCACAAGATTGGTTAAAAACCCTAATTGGACCAGAATTAGCCTAGGGAGGACGAAAATGACCTAATTGTTCATCCAATGACACAAAAACACCTATTGGATGCACAAGATTGGTTAGAAACCCTAATTGCACAAAATTAAGTTTAGGGAGGACGAAAATGACCTAAATGTTCATCCAATGACACAAAACACCTATTGGATGCACAAGATTGGTTAAAAACCCTAATTGGACAAGAAATAGCCTAAGGAGGACAAAAATGACCTAATTGTTCATCCAATGACACAAAAACAACTATTTGATGCACAAGATTGGTTAGAAACCCTAATTGGACAAGATTAAGTTTAGGGAGGACGAAAATGACCTAAATGTTCGTCCAATGACACAAAACACCTATTGGATGCACAAGATTGTTTAAAAACCCTAATTGGACAAGATTAAGGGTAGGGAGGACGAAAATGACCTAAATGTTCATCCAATGACACAGAAACACTTATTGGATGCACAAGATTGGTTAAAAACCCAAATTGGACAAGAATAAGCCTAGGGAGGACAAAAATGACCTAATTGTTCATCCAATGACACAAAACACCTATTGGATTTACAAGATTGGTTAAAAACCCTAATTGGACAAGATTAAGTGTAGGGAGGACGAAAATGACCTAAATATTCATCCAATGACACAAAAACACCTATTGGATGCACAAGATTGGTTAAAAACCCTAATTGGACAAGATTAAGTTTTGGGAGGACGAAAATGACCTAAATGTTCATCCAATGACACAAAAACACCTATTGGATGCACAAGATTGGTTAAAAACCTTAATTGGACAAGAATGAGCCTAGGGAGGACGAAAATGACCTATATGTTCATCCAATGACACAAAAACACCTATTGGATGCACAAGATTGGTTAGAAACCTAGGGTGGACGAAAATGACCTAATTGGTCATCCAATGACACAAAAACACCAATTGGATGCACAAGATTGGTTAGAAACCCTAATTGGACAAGATTAAGTTTAGGGAGGACGAAAATGACCTAAATGTTCATCCAATGACACAAAAACACCTATCGGATGCACAAGATTGGTTAAAAACCCTAATTGGACAAGATTAAGTGTAGGGAGGACGAAAATGACCTAAATGTTCATCCAATGACACAAAACACCTATTGGATGCACAAGATTGGTTAAAAACCCTAATTGGACAAGAATTAACCTAGGGAGGACGAAAATGACCTAATTGTTCATCCAATGACACAAAAACACCTATTGGATGCACAAGATTGGTTAGAAACCCTAATTGGACAAAATTAAGTTTAGGGAGGACGAAAATGACCTAAATGTTCATCCAATGACACAAAACACCTATTGGATGCACAAGATTGGTTAAAAACCCTAATTGGACAAGAATTAGCCTCGGGAGGACGAAAATGACCTAATTGTTCATCCAATGACACAAAACACCAATTGGATGCACAAGATTGGTTAGAAACCCTAATTGGACAAGAATAAGCCTAGGGAGGACGAAAATGACCTAAATGTTCATCCAATGACACAAAAACACCTATTGGATGCACAAGATTGGTTAGAAATCCTAATTGGACAAGATTAAGTTTAGGGAGGACGAAAATGACCTAAATGTTCATCCAATGACACAAAACACCTATTGGATGCACAAGATTGGTTAAAAACCCTAATTGGACAAGAATAAGCCTAGCGAGGACGAAAATGACCTACTTGTTCATCCAATGACACAAAACACCTATTGGATGCACAAGATTGGTTAGAAACCCTAACTGGACAAGATTAAGTTTAGGGAGGACGAAAATTACCTAAATGTTCATCCAATGACACAAAACACCTATTGGATGCACAAGATTGGTTAAAAACCCTAATTGGACAAGAATAAGCCTAGCGAGGACGAAAATGACCTACTTGTTCATCCCATGACACAAAAACACCTATTGGATGCACAAGATTGGTTAGAAACCGTAATTGGACAAGATTAAGTTTAGGGGGGACGAAAATGACCTAAATGTTCATCCAATGACACAAAACACCTATTGGATGCACAAGATTGGTTAAAAACCCTAATTGGACAAGAATAAGCCTAGCGAGGACGAAAATGACCTACTTGTTCATCCAATGACACAAAACACCTATTGGATGCACAAGATTGGTTAGAAACCCTAACTGGACAAGATTAAGTTTAGGGGGGACGAAAATGACCTAAATGTTCATCCAATGACACAAAACACCTATTGGATGCACAAGATTGGTTAAAAACCCTAATTGGACAAGAATAAGCCTAGCGAGGACGAAAATGACCTACTTGTTCATCCAATGACACAAAACACCTATTGGATGCACAAGATTGGTTAAAAACCCTAATTGGACAAGAATTAGCCTAGGTAGGACGAAAATGACCTACATATTCTTCCAATGACACAAAAACACCTATTGGATGCACAAGATTGGTTAGAAGCACTAATTGGACAAGAATAAGCCTAGGGAGGACGAAAATGACCTAATTGTTCATCCAATGACACAAAAACACCTATTGGATGCACAAGATTGGTTAGAAACCCTAATTGGACAAGATTAAGTTTAGGGGGGACGAAAATGACCTAAATGTTCATCCAATGACACAAAACACCTATTGGATGCACAAGATTGGTTAAAAACCCTAATTGGACAAGAATTAGCCTTGGCAGGACGAAAATGACCTAATTGTTCATCCAATGACACAAAAGACCAATTGGATGCACAAGATTGGTTAGAAACCCTAATTGGACAAGAATTAGTCTAGGGTGGACGAAAATGATCTAATTGTTCATTCAATGACACAAAAACACCTATTGGATGCACAAGATTGGTTAGAAACCCTAATTGGACAAGCATAAGCCTAGGGAGGACGAAAATGACCTAAATGTTCATCCAATGACACAAAAACACCTATTGGATGCACAAGATTGGTTAAAAACCCTAATTGGACAAGAATTAGCCTAGGGAGGACGAAAATGACCTAATTGTTCATCCAATGACACAAACACACCTATTGGATGCACAAGATTGGTTAGAAACCCTAATTGAACAAGATTAAGTTTAGGGAGGACGAAAATGACCTAAATGTTCATCCAATGACACAAAACACCTATTGGATGCACAAGATTGGTTAAAAACCCTAATTGGACAAGATTAAGTGTAGGGAGGACGAAAATGACCTACATGTTCATCCAATGACACAAAACACCTATTGGATGCACAAGATTTGTTAAAAACCCTAATTGGACAAGATTAAGTGTAGGGAGGACGAAAGTGACCTAAATATTCATCCAATGACACAAAAATACATATTGGATGCACAAGATTGGTTAAAAACCCTAATTGGACAAGAATTAGCCTAGCGAGGATGAAAACGACCTAATTGTTCATCCAATGACACAAAAATACCTATTGGATGCACAAGATTGGTTAGAAACCCTAATTGGACAAAATTAAGTTTAGGGAGGACGAAAATGACCTAAATGTTCATCCAATGACACAAAAACACCTATTGGATGCACAAGATTGGTTGGAAACGCTAATTAGACAATATTAAGTTTAGGGAGGACGAAACTGACCTAAATGTTCATTCAATGACACAAAGACACCTATTGGATGCACAATATTGGTTAGAAACCCTAATTTGACAAGATTAAGTTTAGGGAGGACGAAAATGACCTAAATGTTCATCCAATGACACAAAACACCTATTGGATGCAAAAGATTAGTTAAAAACCCTACTTGGACAAGATTAAGTGTAGGGACGATGAAAATGACCTAAATATTCTTCCAATGACACAAAAACACCCATTGGATGCACAAGATTGGAATGAAACCCTAATTGGACAAGAATAAGCCTAGGTATGACAAAAATGACCTAATTGTTCATCCAATGACACAAAAACACCTATTGGATGCACAAGATTAGTTATAAACCCTAATTGGACAAGATTAAGTTTAGGGAGGACGAAAATGACCTAAATGTTTATCCAATGACACAAAACACCTATTGGATGCACAAGATTGGTTAAAAACCCTAATTGGACAAGAAATAGCCTAGGGAGGACGAAAATGACCTAATTGTTCATCCAATGACACAAAAACAACTATTTGATGCACAAGATTGGTTAGAAACCCTAATTGGACAACATTAAGTTTAGGGAGGACGAAAATGACCTAAATGTTCATCCAATGACACAAAACACCTATTGGATGCACAAGATTAGTTAAAAACCCTACTTGGACAAGATTAAGTGTAGGGAGGACGAAAATGACCTAAATATTCTTCCAATGACACAAAAACACCCATTGGATGCACAAGATTAAAATGAAACCCTAATTGGACAAGAATAAGCCTAGGTATGACAAAAATGACATAATTGTTCATCCAATGGCACAAAACACCTGTTGGATGCACAAGATTGTTTAAAAACCCTAATTGGACAAGATTAAGGGTAGGGAGGACGAAAATGACCTAAATGTTCATCCAATGACACAGAAACACTTATTGGATGCACAAGATTGGTTAAAAACCCAAATTGGACAAGAATAAGCCTAGGGAGGACAAAAATGACCTAATTGTTCATCCAATGACACAAAACACCTATTGGATTTACAAGATTGGTTAAAAACCCTAATTGGACAAGATTAAGTGTAGGGAGGACGAAAGTGACCTAAATATTCATCCAATGACACAAAAACACATATTGGATGCACAAGATTGGTTAAAAACCCTAATTGGACAAGAATTAGCCTAGGGAGGATGAAAACGACCTAATTGTTCATCCAATGACACAAAAATACCTATTGGATGCACAAGATTGGTTAGAAACCCTAATTGGACAAAATTAAGTTTAGGGAGGACGAAAATGACCTAAATGTTCATCCAATGACACAAAACACCTATTGGATGCACAAGATTGGTTAAAAACCCTAATTGGACAGGAATTAGCCTAGGCAGGACGAAAATGACCTAATTGTCCATCTAATGACACAAAAACACCTATTGGATGCACAAAATTTGTTAGAAACCCTAATTTGACAAGATTAAGTTTAGGGAGGACGAAAATGACCTAAATGTTCATCCAATGACACAAAACACCTATTGGATGCACAAGATTGGTTAAAAACCCTAATTGGACAAGATTAAGTGTAGGGAGGACGAAAATGACCTAAATGTTCATCTAATGACACAAAACACCTATTGGATGCACAAGATTTGTTAAAAACCCTAATTGGACAAGATTAAGTGTAGGGAGGACGAAAGTGACCTAAATATTCATCCAATGACACAAAAATACATATTGGATGCACAAGATTGGTTAAAAACCCTAATTGGACAAGAATTAGCCTAGCGAGGATGAAAACGACCTAATTGTTCATCCAATGACACAAAAATACCTATTGGATGCACAAGATTGGTTAGAAACCCTAATTGGACAAAATTAAGTTTAGGGAGGACGAAAATGACCTAAATGTTCATCCAATGACACAAAAACACCTATTGGATGCACAAGATTGGTTGGAAACGCTAATTAGACAAGATTAAGTTTAGGGAGGACGAAACTGACCTAAATGTTCATCCAATGACACAAAAACACCTATTGGATGCACAATATTGGTTAGAAACCCTAATTGGACAAGATTAAGTTTAGGGAGGACGAAAATGACCTAAATGTTCATCCAATGACACAAAACACCTATTGGATGCAAAAGATTAGTTAAAAACCCTACTTGGACAAGATTAAGTGTAGGGACGATGAAAATGACCTAAATATTCTTCCAATGACACAAAAACACCTATTGGATGCACAAGATTGGTTAACAACCTTAATTGGACAAGAATGAGCCTAGGGAGGACGAAAATGACCTATATGTTCATCCAATGACACAAAAACACCTATTGGATGCACAAGATTGGTTAGAAACCTAGGGTGGACGAAAATGACCTAATTGGTCATCCAATGACACAAAAACACCAATTGGATGCACAAGATTGGTTAGAAACCCTAATTGGACAAAATTAAGTTTAGGGAGGACGAAAATGACCTAAATGTTCATCCAATGACACAAAACACCTATTGGATGCACAAGATTGGTTAAAAACCCTAATTGGACAGGAATTAGCCTAGGCAGGACGAAAATGACCTAATTGTCCATCCAATGACACAAAAACACCTATTGGATGCACAAGATTGGTTAAAAACCTTAATTGGACAAGAATGAGCCTAGGGAGGACGAAAATGACCTATATGTTCATCCAATGACACAAAAACACCTATTGGATGCACAAGATTGGTTAGAAACCTAGGGTGGACGAAAATGACCTAATTGGTCATCCAATGACACAAAAACACCAATTGGATGCACAAGATTGGTTAGAAACCCTAATTGGACAAAATTAAGTTTAGGGAGGACGAAAATGACCTAAATGTTCATCCAATGACACAAAAACACCTATTGGATGCACAAGATTGGTTAAAAACCCTAATTGGACAAGATTAAGTTTAGGGAGGACGAAAATGACCTAAATGTTCATCCAATGACACAACACACCTATTGAATGAACAAGATTGGTTAAAAACCCTAATTGGACAAGATTAAGTGTAGGGAGGACGAAAATGACCTAAATGTTCATCCAATGACACAAAAACACCTATCGGATACACAAGATTGGTTAGAAACCCTAATTGAACAAGATTAAGTGTAGGGAGGACGAAAATGACCTAAATGTTCATCCTATGACACAAAACACCTATTGGATGCACAAGATTGGTTAAAAACCCTAATTGGACAAGAATTATCATAGGGAGGACGAAAATGACCTAATTGTTCATCCAATGACACAAAAACACCAATTGGATGCACAAGATTGTTCAGAAACCCTAATTGGACAAGATAAAGTGTAGGGAGGACGAAAATGACCTAAGTGTTCATCCAATGACACAAAACACCTATTGGATGCACAAGATTGGTTAGAAACCCTAATTGAACAAGATTAAGTTTAGGGAGGACGAAAATGACCTAAATGTTCATCCAATGACACAAAACACCTATTGGATGCACAAGATTGGTTAAAAACCCTAATTGGACAAGAATTATCCTAGGGAGGACGAAAATGACCTAATTGTTCATCCAATGACACAAAAACACCAACTGGATGCACAAGATTGGTTAGAAACCATAATTGGACAAGATAAAATGTAGGGAGGACGAAAATGACCTAAATATTCATCCAATCACCCAAAACACCTATTGGACGCACAAGATTGGTTAAAAACCCAAATTGGACAAGATTAAGTGTAGGGAGGACGAAAATGACCTAAATATTCATCAAATGACACAAAACACCTATTGGATGCACAAGATTGGTTAAAAACCCTAATTGGATAAGAATTAGCCTAGGGAGGACGAAAATGACCTAAATGTTCATCCAATGACACAAAACACCTATTGGATGCACAAGATTGGTTAAAAACCCTAATTGGACAAGAATTAACCTAGGGAGGACGAAAATGACCTAATTGTTCATCCAATGACACAAAAACACCTATTGGATGCACAAGATTGGTTAGAAACCCTAATTGGAAGAGATTAAGTTTAGGGAGGACGAAAATGACATCAATGTTCATCCAATGAGACAAAAACAACAATTGGATGCACAAGATTGGTTAAAAACCCTAATTGGACAAGATTAAGTGTAGGGAGGACGAAAATGACCTAAATGTTCATCCAATGACACAAAACACCTATTGGATGCACAAGATTGGTTAAAAACCCTAATTGGACAAGAATTAGCTTAGGGAGGACGAAAATGACCTAATTGTTCATCCAATGACACAAAAACACCTATTGGATGCACAAGATTGGTTAAAAACCCTAATTGGACAAGATTAAGTGTAGGGATGACGAAAATGACCTAAATGTTCATCCAATGACACAAAACACCTATTGGATGCACAAGTTTGGTTAAAATCCCTAATTCGACAAGATTAAGTGTAGGGAGGACGAAAGTGACCTAAATATTCATCCAATGACACAAAAACACATATTGGATGCACAAGATTGGTTAAAAACCCTAATTGGACAAGAATTAGACTAGGGAGGATGAAAACGACCTAATTGTTCATCCAATGACACAAAAATACCTATTGGATGCACAAGATTGGTTAGAAACCCTAATTGGACAAAATTAAGTTTAGGGAGGACGAAAATGACCTAAATGTTCATCCAATGACACAAAAACACCTATTGGATGCACAAGATTGGTTGGAAACGTTAATTGGACAAGATTAAGTTTTGGGAGGACGAAACTGACCTAAATGTTCATTCAATGACACAAAACACCTATTGGATGCACAAGTTTGGTTAAAAACCCTAATTGGACAAGAATTAGCCTAGGGAGGACGAAAATGACCTAATTGTTCATCCAATGACACAAAAACACCTTTTGGATGCACAAGATTGGTTAAAAACCCTAATTGGACAAGATTAAGTGTAGGGATGACGAAAATGACCTAAATGTTCATCCAATGACACAAAACACCTATTGGATGCACAAGTTTGGTTAAAAACCCTAATTCGACAAGATTAAGTGTAGGGAGGACGAAAGTGACCTAAATATTCATCCAATGACCCAAAAACACATATTGGATGCACAAGATTGGTTAAAAACCCTAATTGGACAAGAATTAGACTAGGGAGGATGAAAACGACCTAATTGTTCATCCAATGACACAAAAATACCTATTGGATGCACAAGATTGGTTAGAAACCCTAATTGGACAAAATTAAGTTTAGGGAGGACGAAAATGACCTAATTGTTCATCCAATGACACAAAAACACCTATTGGATGCACAAGTTTGGTTAGAAACCTTAATTGGACAAGATTAAGTTTAGCGAGGACGAAAATGACGTAAATGTTCATCCAATGACAAAAAACACGTATTGGATGCACAAGATTGGTTAAAAACCCTAATTGGACAAGAATTAGCCTAGGGAGGACGAAAATGACCTAATTGTTCATCCAATGACACAAAAACACCTATTGGATGCACAAGATTGGTTAAAAACCCTAATTGGACAAGATTAAGTGTAGGGATGACGAAAATGACCTAAATGTTCATCCAATGACACAAAACACCTATTGGATGCACAAGTTTGGTTAAAATCACTAATTCGACAAGATTAAGTGTAGGGAGGACGAAAGTGACCTAAATATTCATCCAATGACACAAAAACACATATTGGATGCACAAGATTGGTTAAAAACCCTAATTGGACAAGAATTAGACTAGGGAGGATGAAAACGACCTAATTGTTCATCCAATGACACAAAAATACCTATTGGATGCACAAGATTGGTTAGAAACCCTAATTGGACAAAATTAAGTTTAGGGAGGACGAAAATGACCTAAATGTTCATCCAATGACACAAAAACACCTATTGGATGCACAAGATTGGTTGGAAACGCTAATTAGACAAGATTAAGTTTAGGGAGGACGAAACTGACCTAAATGTTCATTCAATGACACAAAAACACCTATTGGATGCACAATATTGGTTAGAAACCCTAATTGGACAAGATTAAGTTTAGGGAGGACGAAAATGACCTAAATGTTCATCCAATGACACAAAACACCTATTGGATGCACAAGATTAGTTAAAAACCCTACTTGGACAAGATTAAGTGTAGGGACGACGAAAATGACCTAAATATTCTTCCAATGACACAAAAACACCCATTGGATGCACAAGATTGGAATGAAACCCTAATTGGACAAGAATAAGCCTAGGTATGACAAAAATGACATAATTGTTCATCCAATGACACAAAACACCTATTGGATGCACAAGATTGTTTAAAAACCCTAATTGGACAAGATTAAGGGTAGGGAGGACGAAAATGACCTAAATGTTCCTCCAATGACACAGAAACACTTATTGGATGCACAAGATTGGTTAAAAACCCAAATTGGACAAGAATAAGCCTAGGGAGGACAAAAATGACCTAATTGTTTATCCAATGACACAAAACACCTATTGGATATAAAAGTTTGGTTAAAAACCCTAATTGGACAAGATTAAGTGTAGGGAGGTCAAAAATGACCTAAATATTCATCCAATGACACAAAAACACCTATTGGATGCACAAGATTGGTTAAAAACCCTAATTGGACAAGAATTAACCTAGGGAGGACGAAAATGACCTAATTTTTCATCCAATGACACAAAAACACCTATTGGATGCACAAGATTGGTTAGAAACCCTAATTTCACCAAATTAAGTTTAGGGAGGACGAAAATGACCTAAATGTTCATCCAATGACACAAAAACACCTATTGGATGCACAAGATTGGTTGGAAACGCTTATTGGACAAGATTAAGTTTAGGGAGGACGAAACTGACCTAAATGTTCATTCAATGACACAAAACACCTATTGGATGCACAAGTTTGGTTAGAAACCCTAATTGGACAAGATTAAGTTTAGGGAGGACGAAAATGACGTAAATGTTCATCCAATGACACAACACACCTATTGGATGCACAAGATTGTTTAGAAACCCTAATTGGACCAGATTAAGTTTAGGGAGGACGAAAATGACCTAAATGTTCATCCAATGACACAAAAACACCTATCGGATGCACAAGATTGGTTAGAAACCCTAATTGGACAGGATTAAGTTTAGGGAGGACGAAAATGACCTAAATGTTAATCCAATGACAGAAAACACCTATTGGATGCACAAGATTGGTTAAACACCCTAATTGGACATGAATTAGCCTAGGGAGGACGAAAATGACCTAATTCTTCATCCAATGACACAAAAACACCTATTGGATGTACAAGATTGGTTAGAAACCCTAATTGGACAAGATTAAGTGTAGGGAGGATGAAAATGACCTAAATGTTCATCCAATGACCCAAAACACCTATTGGATGCACAAGATTAGTTAAAAACCCTAATTGGACAAGATTAAGTGTAGGGAGGATGAAAATGACCTAAATGTTCATTCAATGACACAAAAACACCTATTGGATGCACAATATTGGTTAGAAAACCTAATTGGACAAGATTAAGTTTAGGGAGGACGAAAATGACCTAAATGTTCATCCAATGACACAAAACACCTATTGGATGCACAAGATTAGTTAAAAACCCTACTTGGACAAGATTAAGTGTAGGGACGACGAAAATGACCTAAATATTCTTCCAATGACACAAAAACACCCATTGGATGCACAAGATTGGAATGAAACCCTAATTCGACAAGATTATGTGTAGGGAGGACGAAAGTGACCTAAATATTCATCCAATGACACAAAAACACATATTGGATGCACAAGATTGGTTAAAAACCCTAATTGGACAAGAATTAGCCTAGGGAGGATGAAAACGACCTAATTGTTCATCCAATGACACAAAAATACCTATTGGATGCACAAGATTGGTTAGAAACCCTAATTGGACAAAATTAAGTTTAGGGAGGACGAAAATGACCTAAATGTTCATCCAATGACACAAAACACCTATTGGATGCACAAGATTGGTTAAAAACCCTAATTGGACAGGAATTAGCCTAGGCAGGACGAAAATGACCTAATTGGCCATCTAATGACACAAAAACACCTATTGGATGCACAAAATTTGTTAGAAACCCTAATTGGACAAGATTAAGTTTAGGGAGGACGAAAATGACCTAAATGTTCATCCAATGACACAAAACACCTATTGGATGCACAAGATTGGTTAAAAACCCTAATTGGACAAGATTAAGTGTAGGGAGGACGAAAATGACCTAAATGTTCATCTAATGACACAAAACACCTATTGGATGCACAAGATTTGTTAAAAACCCTAATTGGACAAGATTAAGTGTAGGGAGGACGTAAGTGACCTAAATATTCATCCAATGACACAAAAATACATATTGGATGCACAAGATTGGTTAAAAACCCTAATTGGACAAGAATTAGCCTAGCGAGGATGAAAACGACCTAATTGTTCATCCATTGACACAAAAATACCTATTGGATGCACAAGATTGGTTAGAAACCCTAATTGGACAAAATTAAGTTTAGGGAGGACGAAAATGACCTAAATGTTCATCCAATGACACAAAAACACCTATTGGATGCACAAGATTGGTTGGAAACGCTAATTAGACAAGATTAAGTTTAGGGAGGACGAAACTGACCTAAATGTTCATTCAATGACACAAAAACACCTATTGGATGCACAATATTGGTTAGAAACCCTAATTGGACAAGATTAAGTTTAGGGAGGACGAAAATGACCTAAATGTTCATCCAATGACACAAAACACCTATTGGATGCACAAGATTAGTTAAAAACCCTACTTGGACAAGATTAAGTGTAGGGACGACGAAAATGACCTAAATATTCTTCCAATGACACAAAAACACCCATTGGATGCACAAGATTGGAATGAAACCCTAATTGGACAAGAATAAGCCTAGGTATGACAAAAATGACATAATTGTTCATCCAATGACACAAAACACCTGTTGGATGCACAAGATTGTTTAAAAACCCTAATTGGACAAGATTAAGGGTAGGGAGGACGAAAATGACCTAAATGTTCCTCCAATGACACAGAAACACTTATTGGATGCACAAGATTGGTTAAAAACCCAAATTGGACAAGAATAAGCCTAGGGAGGACAAAAATGACCTAATTGTTTATCCAATGACACAAAACACCTATTGGATTTAAAAGTTTGGTTAAAAACCCTAATTGGACAAGATTAAGTGTAGGGAGGACGAAAATGACCTAAATATTCATCCAATGACACAAAAACACCTATTGCATGCACAAGATTGGTTAAAAACCCTAATTGGACAAGAATTAACCTAGGGAGGACGAAAATGACCTAATTTTTCATCCAATGACACAAAAACACCTATTGGATGCACAAGATTGGTTAGAAACCCTAATTTCACCAAATTAAGTTTAGGGAGGACGAAAATGACCTAAATGTTCATCCAATGACACAAAAACACCTATTGGATGCACAAGATTGGTTGGAAACGCTTATTGGACAAGATTAAGTTTAGGGAGGACGAAACTGACCTAAATGTTCATTCAATGACACAAAACACCTATTGGATGCACAAGTTTGGTTAGAAACCGTAATTGGACAAGATTAAGTTTAGGGAGGACGAAAATGACGTAAATGTTCATCCAATGACACAACACACCTATTGGATGCACAAGATTGTTTAGAAACCCTAATTGGACCAGATTAAGTTTAGGGAGGACGAAAATGACCTAAATGTTCATCCAATGACACAAAAACACCTATTGGATGCACAAGATTGGTTAAAAACCCTAATTGGACAAGATTAAGTGTAGGGATGACGAAAATGACCTAAATGTTCATCCAATGACATAAAACACCTATTGGATGCACAAGTTTGGTTAAAAACCCTAATTCGACAAGATTATGTGTAGGGAGGACGAAAGTGACCTAAATATTCATCCAATGACACAAAAACACATATTGGATGCACAAGATTGGTTAAAAACCCTAATTGGACAAGAATTAGCCTAGGGAGGATGAAAACGACCTAATTGTTCATCCAATGACACAAAAATACCTATTGGATGCACAAGATTGGTTAGAAACCCTAATTGGACAAAATTAAGTTTAGGGAGGACGAAAATGACCTAAATGTTCATCCAATGACACAAAACCACCTATTGGATGCACAAGATTGGTTGGAAACGCTAATTGGACAAGATTAAGTTTAGGGAGGACGAAACTGACCTAAATGTTCATTCAATGACACAAAACACCTATTGGATGCACAACATTGGTTAAAAACCCTAATGGGACAAGAATTAGCCTAGGGAGGACGAAAATGACCTAATTGTTCATCCAATGACACAAAAACACCTATTGGATGCACAATATTGGTTAGAAACCCTAATTGTACAAGATTAAGTGTAGGGAGGACGAAAATGACCTAAATGTTCATCCAATGACACAAAACACCTATTGGATGCACAAGATTGGTTAAAAACCCTAATTGGACAAGATTAAGTGAATGGAGGACGAAAATGACCTAAATATTCTTCCAATGACACAAAAACACCCATTGGATGCACAAGATTGGTTAGAAACCCTAATTGGATCAGAATAAGCCTAGGGAGGATGAAAATCACCTAATTGTTCATCCAATGACTCAAAACACGTATGGGATGCACAAGATTGGTTAAAAACCCTAATTGGACAAGATTAAGTGTAGGGATGACGAAAATGACCTAAATGTTCATCCAATGACACAAAACACCTATTGGATGCACAAGTTTGGTTAGAAACCCTAATTGGACAAGATTAAGTTTAGGGAGGACGAAAATGACGTAAATGTTCATCCAATGACACAACACACCTATTGGATGCACAAGATTGGTTAGAAACCCTAATTGGACCAGATTAAGTTTAGGGAGGACGAAAATGACCTAAATGTTCATCCAATGACACAAAAACACCTATTGGATGCACAAGATTGGTTAAAAACCCTAATTGCACAAGATTAAGTGTAGGGAGGACGAAAATGACCTAAATGTTCATCCAATGACATAAAACACCTATTGGATGCACAAGTTTGGTTAAAAACCCTAATTCGACAAGATTAAGTGTAGGGAGGACGAAAGTGACCTAAATATTCATCCAATGACACAAAAACACATATTGGATGCACAAGATTGGTTAAAAACCCTAATTGGACAAGAATTAGCCTAGGGAGGATGAAAACGACCTAATTGTTCATCCAATGACACAAAAACACCTATTGGATGCACAAGATTGGTTAGAAACCCTAATTGGACAAAATTAAGTTTAGGGAGGACGAAAATGACCTAAATGTTCATCCAATGACACAAAAACACCTATTGGATGCACAAGATTGGTTGGAAACGCTAATTGGACAAGATTAAGTTTAGGGAGGACGAAACTGACCTAAATGTTCATTCAATGACACAAAACACCTATTGGATGCACAAGATTGGTTAAAAACCCTAATTGGACAAGAATTAGCCTAGGGAGGACGAAAATGACCTAATTGTTCATCCAATGACACAAAAACACCTATTGGATGCACAAGATTGGTTAGAAACCCTAATTGGACAAAATTAAGTTTAGGGAGGACGAAAATGACCTAAATGTTCATCCAATGACACAAAAACACCTATTGGATGCACAAGATTGGTTAGAAACCCTAATTGGACAAAATTAAGTTTAGGGAGGACGAAAATGACCTAAATGTTCATCCAATGACACAAAAACACCTATTGGATGCACAAGATTGGTTAAAAACCCTAATTGGACAAGATTAAGTGTAGGGATGACGAAAATGACCTAAATGTTCATCCAATGACATAAAACACCTATTGGATGCACAAGTTTGGTTAAAAACCCTAATTCGACAAGATTATGTGTAGGGAGGACGAAAGTGACCTAAATATTCATC
>JBBPBS010000437.1:763595-790272 GCA_037974835.1 Cicer judaicum
TTGGTTAAAAACCCTAATTCGACAAGATTAAGTGTAGGGAGGACGAAAGTGACCTAAATATTCATCCAATGACACAAAAACACATATTGGATGCACAAGATTGGTTAAAAACCCTAATTGGACAAGAATTAGCCTAGGGAGGACGAAAACGACCTAATTGTTCATCCAATGACACAAAAATACCTATTGGATGCACAAGATTGGTTAGAAACCCTAATTGGACAAAATTAAGTTTAGGGAGGACGAAAATGACCTAAATGTTCATCCAATGACACAAAACCACCTATTGGATGCACAAGATTGGTTGGAAACGCTAATTGGACAAGATTAAGTTTAGGGAGGACGAAACTGACCTAAATGTTCATTCAATGACACAAAACACCTATTGGATGCACAACATTGGTTAAAATCCCTAATGGGACAAGAATTAGCCTAGGGAGGACGAAAATGACCTAATTGTTCATCCAATGACACAAAAACACCTATTGGATGCACAATATTGGTTAGAAACCCTAATTGTACAAGATTAAGTGTAGGGAGGACGAAAATGACCTAAATGTTCATCCAATGACACAAAACACCTATTGGATGCACAAGATTGGTTAAAAACCCTAATTGGACAAGATTAAGTGAATGGAGGACGAAAATGACCTAAATATTCTTCCAATGACACAAAAACACCCATTGGATGCACAAGATTGGTTAGAAACCCTAATTGGATCAGAATAAGCCTAGGGAGGATGAAAATCACCTAATTGTTCATCCAATGACTCAAAACACGTATGGGATGCACAAGATTGGTTAAAAACCCTAATTGGACAAGATTAAGTGTAGGGATGACAAAAATGACCTAAATGTTCATCCAATGACACAAAACACCTATTGGATGCACAAGTTTGGTTAGAAACCCTAATTGGACAAGATTAAGTTTAGGGAGGACGAAAATGACGTAAATGTTCATCCAATGACACAACACACCTATTGGATGCACAAGATTGGTTAGAAACCCTAGTTGGACCAGATTAAGTTTAGGGAGGACGAAAATGACCTAAATGTTCATCCAATGACACAAAAACACCTATTGGATGCACAAGATTGGTTAAAAACCCTAATTGCACAAGATTAAGTGTAGGGATGACGAAAATGACCTAAATGTTCATCCAATGACATAAAACACCTATTGGATGCACAAGTTTGGTTAAAAACCCTAATTCGACAAGATTAAGTGTAGGGAGGACGAAAGTGACCTAAATATTCATCCAATGACACAAAAACACATATTGGATGCACAAGATTGGTTAAAAACCCTAATTGGACAAGAATTAGCCTAGGGAGGATGAAAACGACCTAATTGTTCATCCAATGACACAAAAATACCAATTGGATGCACAAGATTGGTTAGAAACCCTAATTGGACAAAATTAAGTTTAGGGAGGACGAAAATGACCTAAATGTTCATCCAATGACACAAAAACACCTATTGGATGCACAAGATTGGTTGGAAACGCTGATTGGACAAGATTAAGTTTAGGGAGGACGAAACTGACCTAAATGTTCATTCAATGACACAAAACACCTATTGGATGCACAACATTGGTTAAAAACCCTAATTGGACAAGAATTAGCCTAGGGAGGACGAAAATGACCTAATTGTTCATCCAATGGCACAAAAACACCTATCGGATGCACAAGTTTGGTTAGAAACCCTAATTGGACAAGATTAAGTTTAGGGAGGACGAAAATGACGTAAATGTTCATCCAATGACAAAAAACACCTATTGGATGCACAAGATTGGTTAAAAACCCTAATTCGACAAGAATTAGCCTAGGGAGGACGAAAATGACCTAATTGTTCATCCAATGACACAAAAACACCTATTGGATGCACAAGATTGGTTAGAAACCCTAATTGCACAAAATTAAGTTTAGGGAGGACGAAAATGAACTAAATGTTCATCCAATGACACAAAACACCTATTGGATGCACAAGATTAGTTAAAAACCCTACTTTGACAAGATTAAGTGTAGGGAGGAAGAAAATGACCTAAATATTCTTCCAATGACACAAAAACACCTATTGGATGCACAAGATTGGAATGAAACCCTAATTGGACAAGAATAAGCCTAGGTATGACGAAAATGACATAATTGTTCATCCAATTACACAAAACACCTATTGGATGCACAAGATTGTTTAAAAAACCCATATTGGACAAGATTAAGTGTAGGGAGGACGAAAATGACCTAAATGTTCATCCAATGACACAAAAACACTTATTGGATGCACAAGATTGGTAAAAAACCCAAATTGGACAAGAATAAGCCTAGGGAGGACGAAAACGACCTAATTGTTCATCCAATGACACAAAACACCTATTGGATTTACAAGATTGGTTAAAAACCCTAATTGGACAAGATTAAGTGTAGGGAGGACGAAAATGACCTAAATATTCATCCAATGACACAAAAACACCTATTGGATGCACAAGATTGGTTAAAAACCCTAATTGGACAAGAATTAACCTAGGGAGGACAAAAATGACCTAATTGTTCATCCAATGACACAAAAACACCTATTGGATGCACAAGATTGGTTAGAAACCCTAATTGTACAAAATTAAGTTTAGGGAGGATGAAAATGACCTAAATGTTCATCCAATGACACAAAACACCTATTGGATGCACAAGATTAGTTAAAAACCCTACTTGAACAAGAATAAGTGTAGGGACGACGAAAATGACCTAAATGTTCATCCAATGACACAAAACACCTATTGGATGCACAAGATTGGTTAAAAACCCTAATTGGACAAGAATAAGCCTAGGGAGGACGAAAATGACCTAATTGTTCATCCAATGACACAAAACACCTATTGGATTTACAAGATTGGTTAAAAACCCTAATTGGACAAGATTAAGTGTAGGGAGGACGAAAATGACCTAAATATTCATCCAATGACACAAAAACACCTATTGGATGCACAAGATTGGTTAAAAACCCTAATTGGACAAGAATTAACCTAGGGAGGACGAAAATGACCTAATTGTTCATCCAATGACACAAAAACACCTATTGGATGCACAAGATTTGTTAGAAACCCTAATTAGACAAAATTCAGTTTAGGGAGGACGAAAATGACCTAAATGTTCATCCAATGACACAAAAACACCTATTGGATGCACAAGATTCGTTAGAAACCCTAATTGGACAAGATTAAGTTTAGGGAGGACGAAAATGACCTAAATGTTCATCCAATGACACAAAAACACCTATTGGATGCACAAGGTTGGTTAAAAACCCTAACTGGACAAGATTAAGTGAATGGAAGACGAAAATGACCTAAATATTCTTCCAATGACACAAAAACACCCATTGGATGCACAAGATTGGTTAGAAACCCTAATTCGATAAGAATAAGCCTAGGGAGGACGAAAATGACCGAAATATTCTTCCAATGACACAAAAACACCGATTGGATGCACAAGATTGGTTAGAAACCCTAATTGGACAAGATTAAGTTTAGGGAGGACGAAAATGACCTAATTGTTCATCCAATGACACAAAAACACCTATTGGATGCACAAGATTGGTTAAAAACCCTAATTTGATAAGATTAAGTGAAGGGAGGACGAAAATGACCTAAATATTCTTCCAATGACACAAAAACACCGATAGGATGCACAAGATTGGTTAGAAACCCTAATTGGACAAGAATAAGCCTAGCGAGGATGAAAACGACCTAATTGTTCATCCAATGACACAAAAATACCTATTGGATGCACAAGATTGGTTAGAAACCCTAATTGGACAAAATTAAGTTTAGGGAGGACGAAAATGACCTAAATGTTCATCCAATGACACAAAAACACCTATTGGATGCACAAGATTGGTTAAAAACCCTAATTGGACAAGATTAAGTGTAGGGAGGACGAAAATGACCTAAATGTTCATCCAATGCACAAAACACCTATTGGATGCACAAGATTGGTTAAAAAACCTAATTGGACAAGATTAAGTGTAGGGAGGACGAAAATGACCTAAGTGTTCATCCAATGACACAAAACACCTATTGAATGCACAGGATTGGTTAAAAATCCTAATTGGACAAGAATTAGTCTAGGGAGGACAAAAATGACCTAATTGTTCATCCAATGACACAAAACACCTATTGGATGCACAAAATTTGTTATAAACCCTAATTGGACAAGAATTAGCATTGTGAGGACGAAAATGACCTAATTGTTCATCCAATGACACAAAACACCTTTTGGATGCACAAGATTTGTTTGAAACCCTAATTGGACAAGAATTAGCCTAGGAAGGACGAAAATGACCTAATTGTTCATCCAATGACACAAAAACACCTATTGGATGCCCAAGATTGGTTAGAAACCCTAATTGGACAAGATTAAGATTAGGGAGGACGAAAATGACGAAAATGTTCATCCAATGACACAAAACACCTATTAGATGCAGAAGATTGGTTAAAAACTCTAATTGGACAAGAATTAGCCTAGGGAGGACAAAAATGACCTAATTGTTCATCCAATGACACAAAACACCTATTGGAAGCACAAGATTTGTTAGAAACCCTAATTGGACAAAATTCAGTTTAGGGAGGACGAAAATGACCTAAATGTTCATCCAATGACACAAAAACACCTATTGGATGCACAAGATTCGTTAGAAACCCTAATTGGACAAGAACAAGCCTAGGGAGGACGAAAATGACCTAATTGTTCATCCAATGACTCAAAACACCTATTGGATGCACAAGATTTGTTTGAAACCCTAATTGGACAAGAATTAGCCTAGGAAGGACGAAAATGACCTAATTGTTCATCCAATGACACAAAAACACCGATCGGATGCCCAAGATTGGTTAGAAACCCTAATTGGACAAGATTAAGATTAGGGAGGACGAAAATGACGAAAATGTTCATCCAATGACACAAAACACCTATTAGATGCAGAAGATTGGTTAAAAACCCTAATTGGACAAGAATTAGCATAGGGAGGACAAAAATGACCTAATTGTTCATCCAATGACACAAAACACCTATTGGAAGCACAAGATTTGTTAGAAACCCTAATTGGACAAAATTCAGTTTAGGGAGGACGAAAATGACCTAAATGTTCATCCAATGACACAAAAACACCTATTGGATGCACAAGATTCGTTAGAAACCCTAATTGGACAAGATTAAATTTAGGGAGGACGAAAATGACCTAAATGTTCATCCAATGACACAAAAACACCTATTGGATGCACAAGGTTGGTTAAAAACCCTAACTGGACAAGATTAAGTGAATGGAAGACGAAAATGACCTAAATATTCTTCCAATGACACAAAAACACCCATTGGATGCACAAGATTGGTTAGAAACCCTAATTCGATAAGAATAAGCCTAGGGAGGACGAAAATGACCGAAATATTCTTCCAATGACACAAAAACACCGATTGGATGCACAAGATTGGTTAGAAACCCTAATTGGACAAGATTAAGTTTAGGGAGGACGAAAATGACCTAATTGTTCATCCAATGACACAAAAACACCTATTGGATGCACAAGATTGGTTAAAAACCCTAATTTGATAAGATTAAGTGAAGGGAGGACGAAAATGACCTAAATATTCTTCCAATGACACAAAAACACCGATAGGATGCACAAGATTGGTTAGAAACCCTAATTGGACAAGAATAAGCCTTGGGAGGACGAAAATGACCTAATTTTTTATCCAATGACACAAAACACCTATTGGATGCACAAGATTGGTTAAAAACCCTAATTGGACAAGATTAAGTGTAGGGAGGACGAAAATGACCTAAATGTTCATCCAATGCACAAAACACCTATTGGATGCACAAGATTGGTTAAAAAACCTAATTGGACAAGATTAAGTGTAGGGAGGACGAAAATGACCTAAGTGTTCATCCAATGACACAAAACACCTATTAGATGCACAAGATTGGTTAAAAATCCTAATTGGACAAGATTAAGTGTAGGGAGGACGAAAATGACCTAAATGTTCATCCAATGACATAAAACACCTATTAGATGCACAAGATTGGTTAAAAACCTAATTGGACAAGAATTAGCCTAGGGAGGACAAAAATGACCTAATTGTTCATCCAATGACACAAAACACCTATTGGATGCACAAAATTTGTTATAAACCCTAATTGGACAAGAATTAGCCTAGGGAGGACGAAAATGACCTAATTGTTCATCCAATGACACAAAAACACCTATTGGATGCATAAGATTGGTTAGAAACCCTAATTGGACAAGATTAAGTTTAGGGAGGACGAAAATGACGAAAATGTTCATCCAATGACACAAAACACCTATTAGATGCACAAGATTGGTTAAAAACCCTAATTAGAAAAGAATTAGCCTAGGGAGGACAAAAATGACCTAATTGTTCATCCAATGACACAAAACACCTATTGGATGCACAAGATTGGTTAGAAACCCTAATTAGACAAGAATAAGCCTAGGGAGGACGAAAATGACATAATTGTTCATCCGATGACACAAGATTGGTTAAAAACCCTAATTGGACATGAATTAGCCTAGGGAGGACGAAAATGATCTAATTGTTCATCCAATGACACAAAAACACCTATTGGATGCACAAGATTGGTTAGAAACCCTAATTGGATAAGATTAAGTTTAGGGAGGACGAAAATGACGAAAATGTTCATCCAATGACACAAAACACCTATTAGATGCACAAGATTGGTTAAAAACCCTAATTAGAAAAGAATTAGCCTAGGGAGGACAAAAATGACCTAATTGTTCATCCAATGACACAAAACACCTATTGGATGCACAAGATTGGTTAGAAACCCTAATTAGACAAGAATAAGCCTAGGGAGGACGAAAATGACATAATTGTTCATCCGATGACACAAGATTGGTTAAAAACCCTAATTGGATAAGAATTAGCCTAGGGAGGACGAAAATGATCTAATTGTTCATCCAATGACACAAAAACACCTATTGGATGCACAAGATTGGTTAGAAACCCTAATTGGATAAGATTAAGTGAAGGGAGGACGAAAATGACCTAAATATTCTTCCAATGACACAAAAACACCGATTGGATGCACAAGACTGGTTAAAAACTTAATTGGACAAGAATTAGCCTAGGGAGGACGAAAATGACCTAATTGTTCATCCAATGACTCAAAAACACCTATTGGATGCATAAGATTGGTTAGAAACCCTAATTGGACAAGAATTAGCCTAGGGAGGACGAAAAGGACCTAAATGTTCATCCAATGACACAAAACACCTATTGGATGCACAAGATTGGTTAAAAACCCTAATTGGACAAGAATTAGCCTAGGGAGGACGAAAATGACCTAATTGTTCATCCAATGACACAAAACACCTATTGGATGCACACGATTGGTTAGAAACCCTAATTGAACAAGAATTAGCCTAGGGAGGACGAAAATGACCTAATTGTTCATCCAATGACACAAAAACACCTATTGGATGCACAAGATTGGTTAGAAACCCTAATTGGACAAGAATTAGCCTAGGGAGGACGAAAAGGACCTAAATGTTCTTCCAATGACACAAAACACCTATTGGATGCACAAGATTGGTTAAAAACCCTAATTGGACAAGATTAAGTGAAGGGAGGACGAAAATGACCTAAATATTCTTCCAATGACACAAAAACACCGATTGGATGCACAAGATTGGTTAGACACCCTAATTGGACAAAAATAAGCCTAGGGAGGACGAAAATGACCTAATTGTTCATCCAATGACTCAAAACACCTATTGGATGCACAAGATTGGTTAAAAACCTAATTGGACAAGATTAAGTGAAGGGAGGACGAAAATGACCTAAATATTCTTCCAATGACACAAAAACACCGATTGGATGCACAAGATTGGTTAGAAACCCTAATTGGACAAGAATAAGCCTAGGGAGGACGAAAATGACCTAAATGTTCATCCAATGACACAAAACACCTATTGGATGCACAAGATTGGTTAAACACCCTAATTGGACAAGATTAAGTGTAGGGAGGACGAAAATGACCTAAATGTTCATCCAATGACACAAAAAACCTATTGGATGCACAAGATTGGTTAAAAACCCTAATTGGACAAGATTAAGTGTAGGGAGAACGAAAATGACCTAAATGTTCTTGCAATGACACAAAAACATCTATTGGATGCACAAGATTGGTTAGAAACCCTAATTGGACAAGAATAAGCCTAAAGAGGACGAAAATGACCTACTTGTTCATCCAATGACACAAAACACCTATTGGATGCACAAGATTGGTTAGAAACCCTAATTGGACAAGCATAAGCCTAGGGAGGACGAAAATGACCTAAATGTTCATCCAATGACACAAAAACACCTATTGGATGCACAAGATTGGTTAAAAACCCTAATTGGACAAGAATTAGCCTAGGGAGGACGAAAATGACCTAATTGTTCATCCAATGACACAAAAACACCAATTGGATGCACAAGATTGGTTAGAAACCCTAATTGGACAAGAATAAGCCTAGGGAGGACGAAAATGACCTAAATGTTCATCCAATGACACAAAACACCTATTGGATGCACAAGATTGGTTAAACACCCTAATTGGACAAGATTAAGTGTAGGGAGGACGAAAATGACCTAATTGTTCATCCAATGACACAAAACACCTATTGGATGCACAAGATTTGTTATAAACCCTAATTGGACAAGAATTAGCCTAGGGAGGACGAAAATGACCTAATTGTTCATCCAATGACACAAAACACCTATTGGATTCACAAGATTGGTTTGAAACCATAATTTGACAAGAATTAGCCTAGGGAGGACGAAAATGACCTAATTGTTCATCCAATGACACAAAAACACCTATTGGATGCACAAGATTGGTTAGAAACCCTAATTGGACAAGATTAAGTTTAGGGAGGATGAAAATGACGAAAATGTTCATCCAATGACACAAAACACCTATTAGATGCACAAGATTGGTTAAAAACCCTAATTGGACAAGAATTAGCCTAGGGAGGACAAAAATGACCTAATTGTTCATCCAATGACACAAAACACCTATTGGATGCACAAGATTGGTTAGAAACCCTAATTGGACAAGAATTAGCCTAGGGAGGACGAAAATGACGTAATTGTTCATCCAATAACACAAAAAGACCTATTGGATGCACAAGATTGGTTAGAAACCCTAATTGGACAAGAATTAGCCTTGGGAGGACGAAAATGACCTAAATGTTCATCCAATGACACAAAACACCAATTGGATGCACAAGATTGGTTAAAAACCCTAATTTGATAAGATTAAGTGTAGGGAGGACGAAAATGACCTAAATGTTCAGCCAATGACACAAAACACCTATTAGATGCACAAGATTGGTTAAAAACCCTAATTGGACAAGAATTAGCCTAGGGAGGACAAAAATGACCTAATTGTTCATCCAATGACACAAAACACCTATTGGATGCACAAGATTGGTTAGAAACCCTAATTGGACAAGAATTAGCCTAGGGAGGACGAAGATGACGTAATTGTTCATCCAATGACACAAAAACACCTATTGGATGCACAAGATTGGTTAGAAACCCTAATTGGACAAGATTAAGTGTAGGGAGGACGAAAAGGACCTAAATGTTCATCCAATGACACAAAACACCAATTGGATGCACAAGATTGGTTAAAAACCCTAATTGGACAAGATTAAGTGAAGGGAGGACGAAAATGACCGAAATATTCTTCCAATGACACAAAAACACCGATTGGATGCACAAGATTGGTTAGAAACCCTAATTTGAAAAGATTAAATGAAGGGAGGACGAAAATGACCTAACTATTCTTCCAATGACACAAAAACACCGATTGGATGCTCAAGATTGGTTAGAAACCCTAATTGGACAAGAATAAGCCTTGGGAGGAAAAAAATGACCTAATTTTTCATCCAATGACACAAAACACCTATTGGATGCACAAGATTGGTCAAAAACCCTAATTGGACAAGATTAAGTGTAGGGAGGAAGAAAATTACCTAAATGTTCATCCAATGACACAAAACACCTATTGGATGCACAAGATTGGTTAAAAACCCTAATTGGACAAGAATTAGCCTAGGGAGGACAAAAATGACCTAATTGTTCATCCAATGACACAAAACACCAATTGGATGCACAAGATTGGTTAGAAACCCTAATTGGACAAGAATTAGCCTAGGGAGGACGAAAATGACGTAATTGTTCATCCAATGACACAAAAACACCTATTGGAAGCACAAGATTGGTTAGAAACCCTAATTGGACAAGACTAAGTTTAGGGAGGACGAAAATGACCTAAATGTTCATCCAATGACATAAAACACCTATTAGATGCACAAGATTGGTTAAAAACCCTAATTGGACAGGATTAAGTGTAGGGAGGACGAAAATGACCTAAATGTTCATCCAATGACATAAAACACCTATTAGATGGACAAGATTGGTTAAAAACCCTAATTGGACAAGAATTAGCCTAGAGAGGACGAAAATGACCTAATTGTTCATCCAATGACACAAAAATACCTATTGGAAGCACAAGATTGGTTAGAAACCCTAATTGGACAAGGCTAAGTTTAGGGAGGACGAAAATGACCTAAATGTTCATCCAATGACAAAAAACACCTATTGGATGCACAAGATTGGTTAAAAACCCTAATTGGACAAGAATTAGCCTAGGGAGGACGAAAATGACCTAAATATTCTTCCAACAACACAAAAACACCGATTGGATGCACAAGATTTGTTAGACACCCTAATTGGACAAAAATAAGCCTAGGGAGGACGAAAATGACCTAATTGTTCATCCAATGACACAAAACACCTATTGGATGCACAAGATTGGTTAAACACCCTAATTGGACAAGATTAAGTGTAGGGAGGATGAAAATGACCTAAATGTTCATCCAATGACACAAAAAACCTATTGGATGCACAAGATTGGTTAAAAACCCTAATTGGACAAGATTAAGTGTAGGGAGAACGAAAATGTCCTAAATCTTTTTCCAATGACACAAAAACATCTATTGGATGCACAAGATTGGTTAAAAACCCAAATTTGAAAAGATTAAATGAAGGGAGGACGAAAATGACCTAACTATTCTTCCAATGACACAAAAACACCGATTGGATGCTCAAGATTGGTTAGAAACCCTAATTGGACAAGAATAAGCCTTGGGAGGAAAAAAATGACCTAATTTTTCATCCAATGACACAAAACACCTATTGGATGCACAAGATTGGTTAAAAACCCTAATTGGACAAGATTAAGTGTAGGGAGGAAGAAAATTACCTAAATGTTCATCCAATGACACAAAACACCTATTGGATGCACAAGATTGGTTAAAAACCCTAATTGGACAAGAATTAGCCTAGGGAGGACAAAAATGACCTAATTGTTCATCCAATGACACAAAACACCAATTGGATGCACAAGATTGGTTAGAAACCCTAATTGGACAAGAATTAGCCTAGGGAGGACGAAAATGACGTAATTGTTCATCCAATGACACAAAAACACCTATTGGAAGCACAAGATTGGTTAGAAACCCTAATTGGACAAGACTAAGTTTAGGGAGGACGAAAATGACCTAAATGTTCATCCAATGACATAAAACACCTATTAGATGCACAAGATTGGTTAAAAACCCTAATTGGACAGGATTAAGTGTAGGGAGGACGAAAATGACCTAAATGTTCATCCAATGACATAAAACACCTATTAGATGGACAAGATTGGTTAAAAACCCTAATTGGACAAGAATTAGCCTAGAGAGGACGAAAATGACCTAATTGTTCATCCAATGACAAAAAAATACCTATTGGAAGCACAAGATTGGTTAGAAACCCTAATTGGACAAGGCTAAGTTTAGGGAGGACGAAAATGACCTAAATGTTCATCCAATGACAAAAAACACCTATTGGATGCACAAGATTGGTTAAAAACCCTAATTGGACAAGAATTAGCCTAGGGAGGACGAAAATGACCTAAATATTCTTCCAACAACACAAAAACACCGATTGGATGCACAAGATTTGTTAGACACCCTAATTGGACAAAAATAAGCCTAGGGAGGACGAAAATGACCTAATTGTTCATCCAATGACACAAAACACCTATTGGATGCACAAGATTGGTTAAACACCCTAATTGGACAAGATTAAGTGTAGGGAGGATGAAAATGACCTAAATGTTCATCCAATGACACAAAAAACCTATTGGATGCACAAGATTGGTTAAAAACCCTAATTGGACAAGATTAAGTGTAGGGAGAACGAAAATGTCCTAAATCTTTTTCCAATGACACAAAAACATCTATTGGATGCACAAGATTGGTTAGAAACCCTAATTGGACAAGAATTAGCCTAGGGAGGACGAAAATGACGTAATTGTTCATCCAATGACAGAAAAACACCTATTGGAAGCACAAGATTGGTTAGAAACCCTAATTGGACAAGACTAAGTTTAGGGAGGACGAAAATGACCTAAATGTTCATCCAATGACATAAAACACCTATTAGATGCACAAGATTGGTTAAAAACCCTAATTGGACAAGAATAAGCCTAGGGAGGACGAAAATGACCTAATTGTTCATCCAATAACACAAAACACCTATTGGATGCACAAAATTTGTTATAAACTCTAATTGGACAAGAATTAGCCTAGGGAGGACGAAAATGACCTAATTGTTCATCCAATGACACAAAACACCTATTGGATGCACAAGAATGGATTGAAACCCTAATTGGACAAGAATTAGCCTAGGGAGGACGAAAAAGACCTAAATGTTCTTCCAATGACATAAAAAAACCTATTGGATGCACAAGATTGGTTAGAAACCCTAATTGGACAAGAATAAGCCTAAAGAGGACGAAAATGACCTACTTGTTCATCCAATGACACAAAACACCTATTGGATGCACAAGATTGGTTAGAAACCCTATTTGGACAAGCATAAGCCTAGGGAGGACGAAAATGACCTAAATGTTCATCCAATGACACAAAAACACCTATTGGATGCACAAGATTGGTTAGAAACCCTAATTGGACAAGATTAAGTTTAGGGAGGAAGAAAATGACCTAAATGTTCATCCAATGACACAAAACACCTATTGGATGCACAAGATTGGTCAAAAACCCTAATTGGACAAGAATTAGCCTAGGGAGGACAAAAATAACCTAATTGTTCATCCAATGACACAAAAACACCTATTGGATCCACAAGATTGGTTAGAAACCCTAATTGAACAAGATTAAGTTTAGGGAGGACGAAAATGACGTAAATGTTCATCCAATGACACAAAACACCTATTAGATGCACAAGATTGGTTAAAAACCCTAATTGGACAAGATTAAGTGTAGGGAGGACGAAAATGACCTAAATGTTCATCCAATGACATAAAACACCTATTAGATGCACAAGATTGGTTAAAAACCCAAATTGGACAAGAATTAGCCTAGAGAGGACGAAAATGACCTAATTGTTCATCCAATGACACAAAAACACCTATTGGAAGCACAAGATTGGTTAGAAACCCTAATTGGACAAGACTAAGTTTAGGGAGGACGAAAATGACCTAAATGTTCATCCAATGACACAAAACACCTATTGGATGCACAAGATTGGTTAAAAACCCTAATAGGACAAGAATTAGCCTAGGGAGGACGACAATGACCTAATTGTTCATCCAATGACACAAAAACACCTATTGGATGCACAAGATTGGTTAAAAACCCTAATTGGACAAGATTAAGTGAAGGGAGGACGAAAATGACCTAAATATTCTTCCAATGACACAAAAACACCGATTGGATGCACAAGATTGGTTAGACACCCTAATTGGACAAAAATAAACCTAGGGAGGACGAAAATGACCTAATTGTTCATCCAATGACTCAAAACACCTATTGGATGCACAAGATTGGTTAAAAACCTAATTGGACAAGATTAAGTGAAAAGAGGACGAAAATGACCTAAATATTCTTCCAATGACACAAAAACACCGATTGGATGCACAAGATTGGTTAGAAACCCTAATTGGACAAGAATAAGCCTAGGGAGGACGAAAATGACCTAAATGTTCATCCAATGACACAAAACACCTATTGGATGCACAAGATTGGTTAAACACCCTAATTGGACAAGATTAAGTGTAGGGAGGACGAAAATGACCTAAATGTTCATCCAATGACACAAAAAACCTATTGGATGCACAAGATTGGTTAAAAACCCTAATTGGACAAGATTAAGTGTAGGGAGAACGAAAATGACCTAAATGTTCTTGCAATGACACAAAAACATCTATTGGATGCACAAGATTGGTTAGAAACCCTAATTGGACAAGAATAAGCCTAAAGAGGACGAAAATGACCTACTTGTTCATCCAATGACACAAAACACCTATTGGATGCACAAGATTGGTTAGAAACCCTAATTGGACAAGCATAAGCCTAGGGAGGACGAAAATGACCTAAATGTTCATCCAATGACACAAAAACACCTATTGGATGCACAAGATTGGTTAAAAACCCTAATTGGACAAGAATTAGCCTAGGGAGGACGAAAATGACCTAATTGTTCATCCAATGACACAAAACACCTATTGGATGCACACGATTGGTTAGAAACCCTAATTGAACAAGAATTAGCCTAGGGAGGACGAAAATGACCTAATTGTTCATCCAATGACACAAAAACACCTATTGGATGCACAAGATTGGTTAGAAACCCTAATTGGACAAGATTAAGTTTAGGGAGGTGGAAAATGACCTAAATGTTCGTCCAATGACACAAAACACCTATTGGATGCACAAGATTGGTTAAAAACCATAATTGGACAAGAATTAGCCTAGGGAGGACGAAAATGACCTAATTGTTCATCCAATGACACAAAAACACCTATTGAATGCACAAGATTGGTTAGAAACCCTAATTGGACAAGAATTAGCCTAGGGAGGACGAAAAGGACCTAAATGTTCATCCAATGACACAAAACACCTATTGGATGCACAAGATTGGTTAAAAACCCTAATTGGACAAGATTAAGTGTAGGGAGGACGAAAATGACCTAAATGTTCATCCAATGACATAAAACACCTATTAGATGCACAAGATTGGTTAAAAACCCTAATTGGACAAGAATTAGCCTAGAGAGGACGAAAATGACCTAATTGTTCATCCAATGACACAAAAATACCTATTGGAAGCACAAGATTGGTTAGAAACCCTAATTGGACAAGGCTAAGTTTAGGGAGGACGAAAATGACCTAAATGTTCATCCAATGACAAAAAACACCTATTGGATGCACAAGATTGGTTAAAAACCCTAATTGGACAAGAATTAGCCTAGGGAGGACGAAAATGACCTAATTGTTCATCCAATGACACAAAACACCTATTGGATGCACAAGATTGGTTAAAAACCCTAATTGGACAAGAATAAGCCTAGGGAGGACGAAAATGACCTACTTGTTCATCCAATGACACAAAACACCTATTGGATGCAATAGATTGGTTAGAAACCCTAATTGGACAAGAAATAGCCTAGGGAGGACGAAAATGACCTAAATATTCTTCCAATGACACAAAAACACCTATTGGATGCACAAGATTGGTTAGAAACCCTAATTGGACAAGAATAAGCCTAGGGAGGACGAAAATGACCTAAATGTTCATCCAATGACACAAAAACACCTATTGGATGCACAAGATTGGTTAGAAACCCTAATTGGACAAGAATTAGCCTAGGGAGGACGAAAATGACCTAAATGTTCATCCAATGACACAAAAACACCTATTGGATGCACAAGATTGGTTAGAAACCCTAATTGGACAAGATTAAGTTTAGGGAGGAAGAAAATGACCTAAATGTTCATCCAATGACACAAAACACCTATTGGATGCACAAGATTGGTTAAAAACCCTAATTGGACAAGAATTAGCCTAGGGAGGACAAAAATGACCTAATTGTTCATCCAATGACACAAAAGACCAATTGGATGCACAAGATTGGTTAGAAACCCTAATTGGACAAGAATTAGCCTAGGGTGGACGAAAATGACCTAATTGTTCATCCAATGACACAAAAACACATATTGGATGCATAAGATTGGTTAGAAACCCTAATTGGACAAGCATAAGCCTAGGGAGGACGAAAATGACCTAAATGTTCATCCAATGACACAAAAACACCTATTGGATGCACAAGATTGGTTAGAAACCCTAATTGGACAAGATTAAGTTTAGGGAGGAAGAAAATGACCTAAATGTTCATCCAATGACACAAAACACCTATTGGATGCACAAGATTGGTTAAAAACCCTAATTAGACAAGAATTAGCCTAAGGAGGACAAAAATGACCTAATAGTTCATCCAATGACACAACAACACCTATTGGATGCACAAGATTGGTTACAAACCCTAATTGGACAAGATTAAGTTTAGGGAGGACGAAAATGACCTAATTGTTCATCCAATGACACAAAAACACCTATTGGATGCACAAGATTGGTTAGAAACCCTAATTGGACAAGAATTAGCCTAGGGATGACGAAAAGGACCTAAATGTTCATCCAATGACACAAAACACCTATTGGATGCACAAGATTGGTTAAAAACCCTAATTGGTCAAGATTAAGTGAAGGGAGGACGAAAATGACCTAAATATTCTTCCAATGACACAAAAACACCGATTGGATGCACAAGATTGGTTAGAAACCCTAATTGGACAAGATTAAGTTTAGGGAGGACGAAAATGACCTAATTGTTCATCCAATGACACAAAAACACCTATTTGATGCACAAGATTGGTTCGAAACCCTAATTGGACAAGAATAAGTCTAGGGAGGACGAAAATGACCTAGTTGTTCATACAATGACACAAAACACCTATTGGATGCACAAGATTGGTTAAAAACCTAATTGGACAAGAATTAGCCTAGGGAGGACGAAAATGACCTAATTGTTCATCCAATGACACAAAAACACCTATTGGATGCACAAGATTGGTTAAAAACCCTAATTGGACAAGATTAAGTGAAGGGAGGACGAAAATGACCTAAATATTCTTCCAATGACACAAAAACACCGATTGGATGCACAAGATTGGTTAGACACCCTAATTGGACAAAAATAAGCCTAGGGAGGACGAAAATGACCTAATTGTTCATCCAATGACTCAAAACACCTATTGGATGCACAAGATTGGTTAAAAACCTAATTGGACAAGATTAAGTGAAGGGAGGACGAAAATGACCTAAATATTCTTCCAATGACACAAAAACACCGATTGGATGCACAAGATTGGTTAGAAACCCTAATTGGACAAGAATAAGCCTAGGGAGGACGAAAATGACCTAAATGTTCATCCAATGACACAAAACACCTATTGGATGCACAAGATTGGTTAAACACCCTAATTGGACAAGATTAAGTGTAGGGAGGACGAAAATGACCTAATTGTTCATCCAATGACACAAAACACCTATTGGATGCACAAAATTGGTTAGAAACCCTAATTGGACAAGTATTAGCCTAGGGAAGACGAAAATGACGTAATTGTTCATACAATGACACAAAAACACCTATTGGATGCACAAGATTGGCTACAAACCCTAATTGGACAAGAATTAGCCTAGGGAGGACGAAAAGGACCTAAATGTTCATCCAATGACACAAAACACCTATTGGATGCACAAGATTGGTTAAAAACCCTAGTTGGATAAGATTAAGTGAAGGGAGGACGAAAATGACCTAATTATTCTTCCAATGACACAAAAACACCGATTGGATGCTCAAGATTGGTTAGAAACCCTAATTGGACAAGAACAAGCCTAGGGAGGACGAAAATGACCTAATTGTTCATCCAATGACTCAAAACACCTATTGGATGCACAAGATTGGTTAAAAACCTAATTGGACAAGATTAAGTGAAGGGAGGACGAAAATGACCTAAATATTCTTCCAATGACACAAAAACACCGATTGGATGCACAAGATTGGTTAGAAACCCTAATTGGACAAGAATAAGCCTAGTGAGGACGAAAATGACCTAAATGTTCATCCAATGACACAAAACACCTATTGGATGCACAAGATTGGATAAACACCCTAATTGGACAAGATTAAGTGTAGGCAGGACGAAAATGACCTAAATGTTCATCCAATGACACAAAAAACCTATTGGATGCACAAGATTGGTTAAAAACCCTAATTGGACAAGATTAAGTGTAGGGAGAACGAAAATGACCTAAATGTTCTTCCAATGACACAAAAACATCTATTGGATGCACAAGATTGGTTAGAAACCCTTATTGGACAAGAATAAGCCTAGGGAGGACGAAAATGACCTAATTGTTCATCCAATGACACAAAAACACCTATTGGATGCACAAGATTGGTTTGAAACCCTAATTGGACTAGATTAAGTTTAGGGAGGACGAAAATGTTCATCTAATGACACAAAACACCTATTAGATGCACAAGATTGGTTAAAAACCCTAATTGGACAAGAATTAGCCTGAGGAGGACAAAAATAACCTAATTGTTCATCCAATGACACAAAACACCTATTGGATGCACAAGATTGGTTAGAAACCCTAATTGGACAAGAATTAGCCTAGGGAAGACAAAAATGACGTAATTGTTCATACAATGACACAAAAACACCTATTGGATGCACAAGATTGGTTAGAAACCCTAATTGGACAAGAATTAGCCTAGGGAGGACGAAAAGGACCTAAATGTTCATCCAATGACACAAAACACCTATTGGATGCACAAGATTGGTTAGAAACCCTAATTGGACAAGAATTAGCCTAGGGAAGACAAAAATGACGTAATTGTTCATACAATGACACAAAAACACCTATTGGATGCAAAAGATTGGTTGGAAACCCTAATTGGACAAGAATTAGCCTAGGGAGGACGAAAAGGACCTAAATGTTCATCCAATGACACAAAACACCTATTGGATGCACAAGATTGGTTAAAAACCCTAGTTGGATAAGATTAAGTGAAGGGAGGATGAAAATGACCTAATTATTCTTCCAATGACACAAAAACACCGATTGGATGCTCAAGATTGGTTAGAAACCCTAATTGGACAAGAACAAGCCTAGGGAGGACGAAAATGACCTAATTGTTCATCCAATGACACAAAACACCTATTGGATGCACAAGATTGGTTAAAAACCCTAACTGGACAAGATTAAGTGTAGGGAGGACGAAAATGACCTAAATGTTCATCCAATGCACAAAACACCTATTGGATGCACAAGATTGGTTAAAAACCCTAATTGGACAAGATTAAGTGTAGGGAGGACGAAAATGACCTAAATGTTCATCCAATGACATAAAACACCTATTAGATGCACAAGATTGGTTAAAAACCCTAATTAGACAAGAATTAGCCTAGGGAGGGCAAAAATGACCTAATTGTTCATCAAATGACACAAAACACCTATTGGATGCACAAAATTTGTTATAAACCCTAAATCGACAAGAATTAGCCTAGTGAGGACGAAAATGACCTAATTGTTCATCCAATGACACAAAACACCTATTGGATGCACAAGATTGGTTTGAAACCCTAATTGGACAAGAATTAGCCTAGGGAGGACGAAAATGACCTAATTGTTCATCCAATGACACAAAAACACCTATTGGATGCACAAGATTGGTTAGAAACCCTAATTGGACAAGATTAGGTTTAGGGAGGATGAAAATGACGAAAATGTTCATCCAATGGCACAAAACACCTATTAGATGCACAAGATTGGTTAAAAACCCTAATTGGACAAGAATTAGCCTAGGGAGGACAAAAATGACCTAATTGTTCATCCAATGACACAAAACACCTATTGGATGCACAAGATTGGTTAGAAACCCTAATTGGACAAGAATTAGCCTAGGGAGGACGAAAATGACGTAATTGTTCATCCAATAACACAAAAAGACCTATTGGATGCACAAGATTGGTTTGAAACCCTAATTGGACAAGAATTAGCCTTGGGAGGACGAAAATGACCTAAATGTTCATCCAATGACACAAAACACCAATTGGATGCACAAGATTGGTTAAAAACCCTAATTTGATAAGATTAAGTGTAGGGAGGACGAAAATGACCTAAATGTTCAGCCAATGACATAAAACACCTATTAGATGCACAAGATTGGTTAAAAACCCTAATTGGACAAGAATTAGCCTAGGGAGGACAAAAATGACCTAATTGTTCATCCAATGACACAAAACACCTATTGGTTGCACAAAATTTGTTATAAACCCTAATTGGACAAGAATTAGCCTATGGAGGAGGAAAATGACCTAATTGTTCATCCAATGCCACAAAACACCTATTGGATGCACAAGATGGGTTTGAAACCCTAATTGGACAAGAATTAGCCTAGGGAGGACGAAAATGACCTAATTGTTCATCCAATGACACAAAAACACCTATTGGATGCATAAGATTGGTTAGAAACCCTAATTGGACAAGATTAAGTTTAGGGAGGATGAAAATGACGAAAATGTTCATCCAATGACACAAAACACCTATTAGATGCACAAGATTGGTTAAAAACCCTAATTGGACAAGAATTAGCCTAGGGAGGACAAAAATGACCTAATTGTTCATCCAATGACACAAAACACCTATTGGATGCACAAGATTGGTTAGAAACCCTAATTGGACAAGAATTAGCCTAGGGAGGACGAAAATGACGTAATTGTTCATCCAATAACACAAAAAGACCTATTGGATGCACAAGATTGGTTAGAACCCCTAATTGGACAAGAATTATCCTTGGGAGGACGAAAATGACCTAAATGTTCATCCAATGACACAAAACACCAATTGGATGCACAAGATTGGTTAAAAACCCTAATTTGATAAGATTAAGTGTAGGGAGGACGAAAATGACCTAAATGTTCAGCCAATGACATAAAACACCTATTAGATGCACAAGATTGGTTAAAAACCCTAATTGGACAAGAATTAGCCTAGGGAGGACAAAAATGACCTAATTGTTCATCCAATGACACAAAACACCTATTGGTTGCACAAAATTTGTTATAAACCCTAATTGGACAAGAATTAGCCTATGGAGGAGGAAAATGACCTAATTGTTCATCCAATGCCACAAAACACCTATTGGATGCACAAGATTGGTTTGAAACCCTAATTGGACAAGAATTAGCCTAGGGAGGACAAAAATGACCTAATTGTTCATCCAATGACACAAAAACACCTATTGGATGCACAAGATTGGTTAGAAACCCTAATTGGACAAGATTAGGTTTAGGGAGGATGAAAATGACGAAAATGTTCATCCAATGACACAAAACACCTATTAGATGCACAAGATTGGTTAAAAACCCTAATTGGACAAGAATTAGCCTAGGGAGGACAAAAATGACCTAATTGTTCATCCAATGACACAAAACACCTATTGGATGCACAAGATTGGTTAGAAACCCTAATTGGACAAGAATTAGCCTAGGGAGGACGAAAATGAAGTAATTGTTCATCCAATAACACAAAAAGACCTATTGGATGCACAAGATTGGTTAGAAACCCTAATTGGACAAGAATTAGCCTTGGGAGGACGAAAAGGACCTAAATGTTCATCCAATGACACAAAACACCAATTGGATGCACAAGATTGGTTAAAAACCCTAATTTGATAAGATTAAGTGAAGGGAGGACGAAAATGACCTAAATATTCTTCCAATGACACAAAAACACCGATTGGATGCACAAGATTGGTTAGAAACCCTAATTGGACAAGAATAAGCCTAGGGAGGACGAAAATGACCTAATTGTTCTTCCAATGACACAAAACACCTATTGGATGCACAAGATTGGTTAAAAACCCTAATTGGACAAGATTAAGTGTAGGGAGGACGAAAATGACCTAAATGTTCATCCAATGACACAAAACACCTATTGGATGCACAAGATTGGTTAAAAACCCTAATTGGATAAGATTAAGTGAAGGGAGGACGAAAATGACCTAAATATTCTTCCAATGACACAAAAACACCGATTGGATGCACAAGATTGGTTAGAAACCCTAATTGGACAAGAATAAGCCTTGGGAGGACGAAAATGACCTAATTTTTCATCCAATGACACAAAACACCTATTGGATGCACAAGATTGGTTAAAAACCCTAATTGGACAAGATTAAGTGTAGGGAGGACGAAAATTACCTAAATGTTCATCCAATGACACAAAACACCTATTGGATGCACAAGATTGGTTAAAAACCCTAATTGGACAAGAATTAGCCTAGCGAGGACGAAAATGATCTAATTGTTCATCCAATGACACAAAACACCTATTGGATGCACAAGATTGGTTAGAAACCCTAATTGGACAAGAATTAGCCTAGGGAGGACGAAAATGACGTAATTGTTCATCCAATAACACAAAAAGACCTATTGGATGCACAAGATTGGTTAGAAACCCTAATTGGACAAGAATTAGCCTTGGGAGGACGAAAAGGACCTAAATGTTCATCCAATGACACAAAACACCAATTGGATGCACAAGATTGGTTAAAAACCCTAATTGTTCTTCCAATGACACAAAAACACCGATTGGATGCACAAGATTGGTTAGAAACCCTAATTGGACAAGAATAAGCCTTGGGTGGACGAAAATGACCTAATTTTTCATCCAATGACACAAAACACCTATTGGATGCACAAGATTGGTTAAAAACCCTAATTGGACAAGATTAAGTGTAGGGAGGACGAAAATTACCTAAATGTTCATCCAATGACACAAAACACCTATTGGATGCACAAGATTGGTTAAAAACCCTAATTGGACAAGATTAAGTGTATGGAGGACGAAAATTACCTAAATGTTCATCCAATGACACAAAACACCTATTGGATGCACAAGATTGGTTAAAAACCCTAATTGGACAAGAATTAGCCTAGCGAGGACGAAAATGATCTAATTGTTCATCCAAGGACACAAAAACACCTATTGGATGCACAAGATTGGTTAGAAACCCTAATTGGAAAAGATTAAGTTTAGGGAGGACGAAAATGACGTAAATGTTCATCCAATGACACAAAACACCTATTGGATGCACAAGATTGGTTAAAAACCCTAATTGGACAAGATTAAGTGTAGGGAGGACGAAAATGACCTAAATTTTCATCCAATGACACAAAACACCTATTGGATGCACAAGATTGGTTAAAAACCCTAATTGGACAAGAATTAGCCTAGGGAGGACGAAAATGACCTAATTGTTCATCCAATGACACAAAGCACCTATTGGATGCACAAGATTGGTTAGAAACATTAATTGGACAAGAATTAGCCTAGGGAGGACGAAAATGACCTAATTGTTCATCCAAAGACACAAAAACACCTATTGGATGCACAAGATTGGTTAGAAACCCTAATTGGACAAGATTAAGTTTAGGGAGGACGAAAATGACCTAATTGTTCATCCAATGACACAAAAACACCTATTGGATGCACAAGATTGGTTAGAAACCCTAATTGGACAAGATTAAGTGAAGGGAGGACGAAAATGACCTAAATATTCTTCCAATGACACAAAAACATTGATTGGATGCACAAGATTGGTTAGAAACCCTAATTGGACAAGATTAAGTTTAGGGACGACGAAAATGACCTAATTGTTCATCCAATGACACAAAAACACCTATTGGATGCACAAGATTGGTTAGAAACCCTAATTGGACAAGAATTAGCCTAGGGAGGACGAAAAGGACCTAAATGTTCATCCAATGACACAAAACACCTATTGGATGCACAAGATTGGTTAAAAACCCTAATTGGACAAGATTAAGTGAAGGGAGGAGGAAAATGACCTAAATATTCTTCCAATGACACAAAAACACCTATTAGATGCACAAGATTGGTTAGAAACCCTAATTGGACAAGAATTAGCCTAGGGAGGACAAAAATGACCTAATTGTTCATCCAATGACACAAAACACCTATTGGATGCACAAGATTGGTTAGAAACCCTAATTGGACAAGAATTAGCCTAGGGAGGACGAAAATGACGTAATTGTTCATCCAATGACACAAAAACACCTATTGGATGCACAAGATTGGTTAGAAACCCTAATTGGACAAGAATTAGCCTAGGGAGGACAAAAATGACCTAATTGTTCATCCAATGACACAAAACACCTATTGGATGCACAAGATTGGTTAGAAACCCTAATTGGACAAGAATTAGCCTAGGGAGGACGAAAATGACGTAATTGTTCATCCAATAACACAAAAACACCTATTGGATGCACAAGATTGGTTAGAAACCCTAATTGGACAAGAATTAGCCTTGGGAGGACGAAAAGGACCTAAATGTTCATCCAATGACACAAAACACCAATTGGATGCACAAGATTGGTTAAAAACCCTAATTTGATAAGATTAAGTGAAGGGAGGACGAAAATGACCTACATATTCTTCCAATGACACAAAAACACCGATTGGATGCACAAGATTGGTTAGAAACCCTAATTGGACAAGAATAAGCCTTGGGAGGACGAAAATGACCTAATTTTTCATCCAATGACACAAAACACCTATTGGATGCACAAGATTGGTTAAAAACCCTAATTGGACAAGATTAAGTGTAGGGAGGACGAAAATTACCTAAATGTTCATCCAATGACACAAAACACCTATTGGATGCACAAGATTGGTTAAAAACCCTAATTGGACAAGAATTAGCCTAGCGAGGACGAAAATGATCTAATTGTTCATCCAAGGACACAAAAACACCTATTGGATGCACAAGATTGGTTAGAAACCCTAATTGAACAAGAATAAGCCTAGGGAGGACAAAAATGACCTAATTGTTCATACAATGACACAAAAGACCTATTGGATGCAGAAAATTGGTTAAAAACTTAATTGGACAAGAATTAGCCTAAGGACGACGAAAATGACCTAATTGTTCATCCAATGACACAAAAACACCTATTGGATGCACAAGATTGGTTTGAAACCCTAATTGGACAAGATTAAGTTTAGGGAGGACGAAAATGACGAAAATGTTCATCCAATGACACAAAACACCTATTAGATGCACAAGATTGGTTAAAAACCCTAATTGGACAAGAATTAGCCTGGGGAGGACAAAAATAACCTAATTGTTCATCCAATGACACAAAACACCTATTGGATGCACAAGATTGGTTAGAAACCCTAATTGGACAAGAATTAGCCTAGGGAAGACAAAAATGACGTAATTGTTCATACAATGACACAAAAACACCTATTGGATGCACAAGATTGGTTAGAAACCCTAATTGGACAAGAATTAGCCTAGGGTGGACGAAAAGGACCTAAATGTTCATCCAATGACACAAAACACCTATTGGATGCACAAGATTGGTTAAAAACCCTAGTTGGATAAGATTAAGTGAAGGGAGGACGAAAATGACCTAATTATTCTTCCAATGACACAAAAACACCGATTGGATGCTTAAGATTGGTTAGAAACCCTAATTGGACAAGAACAAGCCTAGGGAGGACGAAAATGACCTAATTGTTCATCCAATGACACAAAACACCTATTGGATGCACAAGATTGGTTAAAAACCCTAATTGGACAAGATTAAGTGTAGGGAGGACGAAAATGACCTAAGTGTTCATCCAATGACACAAAACACCTATTAGATGCACAAGATTGGTTAAAAATCCTAATTGGACAAGATTAAGTGTATGGAGGACGAAAATGACCTAAATGTTCATCCAATGACATAAAACACCTATTAGATGCACAAGATTGGTTAAAAACCCTAATTGGACAAGAATTAGCCTAGGGAGGACAAAAATGACCTAATTGTTCATCCAATGACACAAAACACCTATTGGATGCACAAAATTTGTTATAAACCCTAATTCGACAAGAATTAGTCTAGGGAGGACGAAAATGACCTAATTGTTCATCCAATGACACAAAACACCTATTGGATGCACAAGATTGGTTTGAAACCCTAATTGGACAAGAATTAGCCTAGGGAGGACGAAAATGACCTAATTGTTCATCCAATGACACAAAAACACCTATTGGATGCACAAGATTGGTTAGAAACCCTAATTGGACAAGATTAGGTTTAGGGAGGATGAAAATGACGAAAATGTTCATCCAATGACACAAAACACCTATTAGATGCACAAGATTGGTTAAAAACCCTAATTGGACAAGAATTAGCCTAGCGAGGACAAAAATGACCTAATTGTTCATCCAATGACACAAAACACCTATTGGATGCACAAGATTGGTTAGAAACCCTAATTGGACAAGAATTAGCCTAGGGAGGATGAAAATGACGTAATTGTTCATCCAATAACACAAAAAGACCTATTGGATGCACAAGATTGGTTAGAAACCCTAATTGGACAAGAATTAGCCTTGGGAGGACGAAAAGGACCTAAATGTTCATCCAATGACACAAAACACCAATTGGATGCACAAGATTGATTAAAAACCCTAATTTGATAATATTAAGTGAAGGGAGGACGAAAATGACCTAAATATTCTTCCAATGACACAAAAACACCGATTGGATGCACAAGATTGGTTAGAAACCCTAATTGGACAAGA